>JAUMHL010000027.1:5984057-5996845 GCA_032362345.1 Sandelia bainsii | reverse complement strand
TTCAGTCTATCCATTCATATAGTTTGTGTGATTAGGTATATGTTCTTGACTTCAGTATCCGTATATCAGGTATTTTCCTCTTATTTTTTATATTTAAAATTTAACTAATGTTAAAACATTGGATTAGTTTGTGATTAGTATCTCTGTTACAACCATTCAACCATGCACGATGTTCCTTTGTACATTTGTAATGTGACATTTTTACTTGTGCATTGTTATTAAGGTTTTAAGGAACAGTTGTTGTAAATTTATCGAACTTGCTGCCCTGTCACTTGTTTTAGATTTTAGGCATATAGCCAAAGTTTTAATGATTTGTATAGTTTAAGTATAGTGTCCTAAATGGTATAGGACATTTAAGAAAGCTATATGTTTTTAAAAATGTTGCTCAAAAGATGATATTTACTTAAAATGTTTAAGTTAGTTGTACTGTAAATTTTTTAAGTTTTGAAGAAATACTTTTGAGTATTAATAAGTCAAATTGTTTGACTGTAATGTAATTAAAAAATCTCTGAACATAAATAAATATTGAGTTTACTTAGCATAGAATATTGTTTGTGTACTTATTGTTTTGAGTTCTGCTAACTTAATTCCAACTAAACTATTTTGAGTTGACATAATCAACACTTTAATTTAACTGTGATCAAAAGATATGTGTACCATTTAATCCAAAATTTTAAGCTTGCAAAACATTTGACTTTTGAGTTTATCAACTTAATGTTTTTGAGGCAATCAGTTGCCTCAATTTTTTTGAGTTCTGCTA
Source organism: Sandelia bainsii (assembly GCA_032362345.1). Lineage (NCBI taxonomy): Eukaryota > Metazoa > Chordata > Actinopteri > Anabantiformes > Anabantidae > Sandelia > Sandelia bainsii. The sequence continues at coordinate 5,996,085 of JAUMHL010000027.1, read as the reverse complement.
ACTTCGGTTTTACAGTGCAAGAAATGCCTACACATTTCGATCTTCTACAGCTCTGTTCAGCTCTTGCTGTAAGAGCCGGTCTTCTGGTATCCCCTCCATGCTTTTGAGACTGTGCTGGGAGATACAGCAATCTTGCTTTTGCCTCTTCATCTCACCTTTTGTCACTTTAATTTGCACCAAACCCGGTGAAACTGATTCACATTCACTTATGCTTTTTAAATGGTCAGATTGAAATCCCTGAAGTTTAACTGACTTGGTTTTATACTACGATGATTAAATGTTCCCTTAATATTTTTAGCAGTGTATGTAGGAGCGACGTGATATTTTAGTGATTACTTTTTATTGTTTAATTAGATCTCACTCTGAACTAAATCTCAGCTGCCGTGCTATGGACTGCCATATGCCATGTGTATATTCAATCAGGTATCAGGAAACATGGGAGAAGAGAGGGTTTTATGACATGCAGCAAAGATCCCCAACCGGGCTTGAACCGTGGATGCTGAGGTTATTTGGCATGTATTGCATGTACTGTAAGCATTCGGCTACTAAGGTGTTCCCAATTCTGTCATTTTTTTCCAGTAGTATGTTTATCTGATATGACCAGTGAGAGCAGTGTATTCCTGCACATTAAAATAAAGCCTCTGCCAGTCAGTCAAGTTGCAGTTTACACATATGTCTGTCTCAAGGCTGATCAGTTCACCCATGAGTCCAAGTAGATATTAGTGCCACATGTAATGAGTTCATTAGTGAGTCAAAGTGAAACTAAGGTGTTTCTGAGATATCATGTTCACAAGACTGGGAAGGGTGGACAATCTGAAAACATCACTCCTTTAGTCACGCATGCTGCCAGCACAGAGCTATAACAAATACGGTTTGTCACAAACATTTTCTACTTCTACTTTTTCAATAAATTCACTCTTTCAATGTTTTTGCAGGCAGTAAAATGTGTCACCACAGCTAATTAAACGAGTGTCACAGTAGTATATTAATGAGATAAAATGTGTTAAAAATATATATTTTTGTGGCATGAAAAATTGATATACGAAGATGTGGTGAAAGCATGTTTATCCTACTAAATTTGTCTGTCTGTTTCCAGTTTAGAGTGTTCTGGGGAAAAGTTGTGTTCATTATTCACAGATTATGATCAATAATTGACTAACCATGACTAATTCATGGACAGTAGTTTCAGAACAGTAATGCAATTGGGATGCCCTAAAATTGTCATTGATGCTTTTTGCTTCAGACAAACTGTGGAACAAGTACACACATGCTCATACATACACACACACACACACTCACAGTGCACTCATAGTACTCATTACAAGGACGACTTTAGAGCTTTAGAACTGTTTCAGATGTGGCATATATCTGCACACGTTGTACAGGCATTTTAAGCACAATCATTTTTTGAATACAGGAGTATAAATTCTAATACAGTACAGAAATATTAAATTATAATATATGCGCGTCTTTTATTCAATTTTCTAGTCAGAGGACAAAACTGTTTTGAGGCAGATTTGCTTCAAACCTCATGGTGACAACTCATGGTGACTTGCTAGGAGATGCACTGTCAAACTACTGTACTGGCTGTATAGCCTTGATGTACGGCAATTTGTTCTTTACATTAGCATCAATTAACACTTTTCACTTTAACTCCTGCTAAGTGATGTTCGTAATCTCCATGATTCTAGAGAGCTGCAATCATTACATCAGGTCCTGGCAAATCTCTGTTCCAGCAGCTTCTGTTCAGTAACTTAGTGGGATCTCTGATTTAGTATTTTTTTTCAGTTGTCCACAAATTTTGATGTGGTTTACTTTCCATATTCCAAGACAAATCCGCATCCCCTACAGCACTTTAAAACTGACGACTTATGATTTTAACCAAGATGATTATTTTGTGAACAAAGAAACACAATTCCCATTAAAAATTTGCAGGTGCTTGGTTTTGTTCATATCCATAAAATTCTCAATGCTCTCTTGTAAATACTTGTGCAGGTTTTTTTTAGCAATAATGTCTGTTTGAAGACTATTACACTGTTCCCTCTCTCCTGTTGCTCAGACATTTCTGAGCTAACTGCAATTCCTCGATGTGCCCATAGACTCAGTTCTTTCAGATTTGCAGGTAATGAAGCAGAAAACAATAAAAATGAATGTGTAACCATACATATGTCTATATATTTGTTTAGCTTGTCTTCTGCCTTCATTAGCACTATTGAACCTCCCACTTTATCAAATACATATACATTTGTTTTATTATAGCTAATAAAAGAATTTGGTTATGTTAAAGGTAAAAATATGCAAGAAAATAATCTGCGTACATCCCACTAGTGACTACTTTTCTGACATAGAAATTTGTCAGAAAACACATGCACACACATAAACAAACATGCATGTTCACAGTTCCCCCAGGAATCTGTAACTTCTTTACCAAAGAAATTACAGATTCCAGGTGAGTTGAGATCTTTTTTTTTTTTCAGACACCACTGCAGCTCTAAGAATTCCAATGAGGTCATTACAGTTTTCACCCATCCTGCTTTATATTGTCATATGCATGTCATTTCTTTCCCTTCCTGTTTTCTACTCCTCATTGTCCTGTGCTGTACTTTTTATTTCCTCATTTCTCGTCCTAATGTCTCCACACCTTTATTTCTCATATCCCCCCCCCCCCGCTCTCCCTTTTTTTCAAATCCTTTCCTCACCCCACCTCTCTTCTCTTCTCCTCCTTTCATTTCACCCTGTGTCCTTACCACCCTTTGATGTCTATCAAAGTCAGGATAATGAGAGGTAGTATTTCCAGTGCATATACTCACTCAGGACACCCTGCCATTCCTATTGCCTCCTCAATGAGTCAGCATCTGGATTTCTGGGGTTATAAACTACCATGTTGGCTTTGAAGGTAATAATAAATAATCCAACAGGTGTAACACTTTTCACATTCAGGTTGCTAAATATACTGTATATTTACTTAATTTTTAACTTTGTTACATATCACTGTCTTGGTGAAACTGCAGTTTGATTCAAATTGTGCTGTAACAACACTTATTCTTAATTTCATGATTGCGAGGCCATGAAATAGCTAAATTGATCTGGTAGCTGAAATCTGTCTCATACTCTCACTTTACTTCCTGTTTTCCTCCTTCTGTCCACCGCTCTTCACCAACTCATATCCTTCATCCCCTCCATCTCATTCACTTATCCTCCACCTCATCTCCCTCTCTGCTGCACCTTTTCCTACTGCCCTTCTTGCTGTACACCTTGTTGAAATATGATTTCATTGATGAATTTCATGACAAGTTGTGGCACTTTGGTGCTGAGACGAGGCTAATGAGAGGCAATTACCAATATGCAGAACTTGCTAATGGACTTTTACCATCATTTGTCTCCAGCTGATCTTGCTGCACTCCTCCTTCAGCATACAGAGAAGTAAGAATGGGAGCACAGTAAGGGTTCACACAAGTTAACTTTTGAGTGTTCTTTAAGCTACAATGTCAAGTGTTTTCTCCAGAAGTTGCCATTGCAACATTAAGAAAAAGAAATGTAGCATCTAAAATTTTACTAAATTTGAGGTCACTACCAGTGCTTATAACTAAGCTTATAACTACACATCATTACTGAAGATAACAAAATGGAAACAGTGGCAAATTCACATTAAACAAGTAAAGTTTAATTCCATATGGGTTGCAATAAAATTTTAGGTAGGAAGAATTACAATTACAATCAATTATAAATATATAGAAATTTGAAATGATTAATGGCTGTACAAACATTTAAACTGATGCGCAACAATAGGATTACTATGCATTTTATTTGCCATTTTAGTAAATGTTTTATTTACCAAAAGGGAGTTAGTATATCCCTAGTTGTCAGTAGTTTCTTAAATTGGTGGACCCGATTGCAGACCAGTGGTAAAAAGGGAATTGATTGGAAAATAGGTAACACAAAAGGGAGAGAACAACAGAAAATCACTCCAAATGGAGGAATAACTATACTAGAGTTAACAACACAGAAACAAAGAAGTAGGAACAGGGACCTTAAGAGACAAAACTAGAACATGAACAAAACCAACTAAACCTAGACAAGAAGTGAACAAGCTGATGAAATAATTAAACTTCAGGACATGAAGGGGGTTTGTGTGTGTGTGTGTGTGACAGGTAGCAGAGCTGAGCACAGCCAGGTGAGTATGTGGGTATGAGTGTGTGCAGCAGAGGAAAGAAGCAGCGGGAAACCATGAAACAGAGAAAACCAAAATAAAACAACCACTGGACCATGATAACTACTGCTGTCAAAGACACTGGTTCGGTGACAGCAATAACTTGAAGGTGCGACAGTTATTCACCTCAGGAATTACCTATACATTTATTTTTAAATGTAGTCAGACATTCATGTAAGTTATAGCAATAAACAAACAATCTCCTTCAGATATTCAAAGTGTAATGACGTCAGCAAAAGCTAAATGGACTGAGGAGGTAGTGATCAATGAAACAGGATGGGAGGTGCATTACAGTTACTTTGAGTTATGACATGTTGAGTTTAATGTTCACAAGAAGCAACTGCTGACGTGAGCCATGTCTGGCAAGAAAAGCCTTGTCAGAAGAGCTACAGTAAGATCAATCATTTCAGGTTCCCATTAAGCTGGAAAAGGTTATAAAGAGTTTAGATACAATATATCACACTTACCTATCAAAGGTAGGTAAATTAAGATCATTTACTATTGTGGGCCCAGAAATGATCATCCCAAATGCACAACACCAAATCATTAATAAAGTCAAACTGAAGCCAGAAGTAACCACTAAATGACTAAAGGAATCACTTGAACTGGTTTATATCTTTGTTTGTGAGTCCGTCATACACAAATTCTGAAGCATGGCTGCGTGCAGCACTGGATCCACAGCAGGACACAGTGAGAGGTTGGTTATCAAGCAACACCACTGCACACCCTCCACTGCTGCGTTTCAATTATAAAGCCACGTGGATCCATATTGATGGAGGAACAGGACATTCTTATTTCCAGTCACTCTCACACACAAAGCACAGTGCTAGCGTGAAAAGAGCCACAATAACTTCCATCCCTCTCTGTCGAGTATATTGACTGGCAAACTTCTCAAAGGGATCGCCATGAAAAAAGGATGGCTGTGTTGTTCTTCTCAGCCTGTCTTGGCATTGTTATACTAGGTGCATTAAGTGAGCCAAGAGGCAGTGGAGAATCACTCATGCACAAACTGTTTCTAACTGCAACCTTGCTCCTCAGAGGAAAATATATCAGGAGAAGAATGATGTTGAACATTGATTCTGTGCTGTGCCTCCAGTCTGGCATTTCTTTGTGACAGGATATGACAACATAATGTAGGACCAAGGCCTGTGACAGAGCAGGGAGCTTATATCATAAATCAAATCCAAGTAGAGGTTGAGGAGTTTAGTGAAAGTCAGATGATTAAAAACAGAAAAGTGGGAAGAGACCTCAGTTAGACCAATGGTGAACATCTTTAAAAAACAGTGGGCTTTGACATACAACAGTGTTTTACTCACATGAGTGAAAAGGGAAATCATAGAATAAATTACAAAAAACACCTCTGGTGTCAGCGGCAGAGCTGTTGTACTCCAAATATAGTTCAGAAGATGTTCATTATTGTCTCTGTCTTGTCTTCTAGTTTCTCAACAATAAATTGGCAGAAATAGCAGATGTTTCAGAGTATGTGTATGTTCATCTTAATGTCACCGAAAGCTGTTTGCTCTGAGTAGAAATCCTGGTGTGGATATATTAAGAGCATTTCACAAATGAAAAATGAATATTAAATATGTTCAGCTTGATGCTAAGTCACTATACCAGCCCCGTGAAAGTACCCTGTAGGGTTATTACTGGAATATTATACAGCTCATGAACTAATGCTCAGGTATTTTTGTTATGATTATTGTTTTTCCCTACAGTTTACTTGCATTTTCCATGCAATCCTCCTAGATAATAAACCACATCTCCTGTGGTTCCCATGACACAGAGGTGTAATAAGTATAATCACTTTGTTAATCTTAACAATGGATTAAATCACTACATATAATGTAGAAGGACTGTGATGAACCCATAATTATCACCTGACTCTGGAATTTACTTCAAATCTACATAACACTGCACCATCTTTCTACTATTTTGCTAAGATTTTTTTTAATGTAAACTTCATAAAATCATTAAGTGCTGTGAAGTGGCCAAATTTGATCAATGTTTCTGCTTGAATTAACAAAACACTATTCTGACTGCACAAGAAACAAACACAATAAGAAGGCTGCAAAAATAAAGACATATCACACCAGTATGGACCAGCAATATCCAATATGTGATACATACTGTAAGGAGGAAGGGAGACATTGATTTTTTTGTCAGCCACTATGATGGTTCACAGACTATAAAAATAGAGCCTGGAGCAAATGTACCTAAAGTTACTGAATCTAACATTCCTTCCAAAATAAATCATATAGGAAATAAAATGTAGAGCAGTGCATCTTTGTATAGTTTGGACACAAACGTGTGTGTTAGAAGGAAATCAAAAAGTTGGTGGTGTATTTTGCACTATCAATATAATCCTAAAACACTGAAGAGGGCTTGATGTTTGAAAGTCATCCCAGCTGGACTTTACCTTTATTGGTCCTGGACTTTACTAACTAGAGCGGCTGATCATCAAGTTGTATAACTGTTTATCCCTCTTCAGAGGATGAAGTTGATCATACAGAGTGTATGGTGCTCAATAAGAGAAACACATCCAAAAGATCTTGTCTTCATCTATTGCGTCTGAAGAGCATCAAAGAACTGCTGATGTCCAGACGAGCTTGACAGGTTTCTGCCACTAATTAATCAACTTCTAACACTAGTCCATGATTAAATGGAAGGAGAACACAGTTGTGGACATCATTATTTTATATCATAGTTATGATTATCTAAGATTACATGAAATGGAATATAGTGAAGTATCTGAATTTATGATAGATGCAGTTGGCGGCTGATTATAAGAATCCTTGCCTCCTTATTTTTGCAGTGTGGACTGCATCAAGCTTACACGCAACTTTAGGCTTGGAAGCCAATAAAAAACTGAACCAAAGTCCTGTATCCAACTCTCTATTTTATCTATGTCAGTGTAATTACAGTAAGCAGCCTCTATTGTGAGGGCTCATCGGAGGCATACGGGTGAAAATAACAGCACTGCTTCTATATCAAGCACCTAAAGACACAGTGGCCTTTTTAATCCTCCTACGATATTTAATACATCACTGCCTCTTTTGCTGATATGTAATTACCACATCAGTAGGAAACAATCAATTATATCATCTTTTTTTTTTTTTTGCTGGCTTCTTGCCTTGAAAAGAATATTTTCTGTCTTGACAGCCATGTACAGCCGGCAGAAGGTAATCTTTGAGAGCTGACCTTTAGCGATGAGCAGCAGTGATGAAAGCCATAAGGAAGTTTTTTAAACCACAATCTTGGTTTTTATACAGGAAATATGTATGTGTTCGAAAAAAGGCCACTATTGAAGACCACAAAGAAAATCACGCAGGAGATATGCCTATGGCAACTCCTGCTAACTGATGTTAATAGTGTGTCTTCCAGGGTGCAGACAACCCTTGACTGTGAGTATTAGGGAAATGGGAGAGGAATGATGGAGTGGTGGCTGGTGGGAGGGTAGAGGGCTCTGCAGGCCATGTATTAGGTTTGAGCTTTAATCTCAATGTGGGGCAACAAACTGAGCCCAAGGCTTTCTTTCTCTCTGTCTCTTTCTGTCATCCATACTGTATCTCATAATACCACTAATGCTCCCTCATGCCACTCATTGCTTAACCATTTTCATAATTACAGGCTCTCCCAGTGTGCGGCTGGCGTTTAATGGGCAGATGAGTTAATGTGTGTGACGTTAAATGATTGTCTTTGTTTGTTTTTTTTGTAGCATACAAATTAAAGTGAGTTGTGCCACCCACCAGCGTGTGCAGTCAAGAGTGTAAGTACACTGGCATGTAAGCATGTGCCCACCTCACGGAAACTTACAAATACATTCCTCATACGAGCTCAAATTTATACCTCTTCCTCTGTCCACAGTGAGTCATAATGAAGAGAAAAGTGGTTTAGTTGTAGTGTGAGAACTTTGCTATTGTGAGAACTGTCTATTTCCAACTTGCTCTACTCTGACATAAACTTCTGACAAAAACACTCAGATAAGCTTCAAGGACTGTTAATTTTTTTCTGATTTAATTACATAATGATTAGAAAAGAAACTAATAGACTAATGATGTAGACTCTGTGTGTGTGTGTGTGTGTGTGTGTGTGTGGGTGTGTGTGCGTGTGCGTGTGCGTGAGAGAGAGAAAGCTAATCCTAATTTTTTACACTGTATCTCTGAATTTGTAGATTTGCCATTATTTCTGGGAACACAGAGACATCATTCCAATGAAGTCGGGCCAATGTGAGATCAAGCAATGACACAGTTTGTAAATACGCTGTCTCTTTAGCCAGATTAAAGGAGTTAAAGTTAAATGCACCTGAAATGTTGGAGCATATTTTACTGTACAAGATGAAAAATTACAAATGTCAACTTCAAGGTGGCGCTAAAAAAATCAGAACTTCGCCAATGTCACCAAAGAGACTCTCTGTACAAAATTACAGGCTAATCTAATAGTTGTTGATGTATTTTAGCCTGGACCAACATGCTGGATAAACAGACTGACATTACCATATCTCAGTGTTCTCCAGTCTTAGTGTTTAAACACACTTTCGAGGCTCCAACAGACAGACTGTGAGATTTCAGCTTATACCTATATTGCGAGCCAAACTGTGTGACATGAATCTAATAAAGGTGGGTATGACATCAACTTTAATACATGTCAACTGCACGATGATAACACCTGCTAAATTGTAGGCTATAAATTAAGTCAATAATAAGAATGAAACGTCTTCAGCGTTTTTATTCACAATTCTATAACAACATCTGTCTCTCTGAACCTCTCTCACAGTGTGATAACCATTTTTGAGCCAGGAACAAAGATATCGCCGCGTTTGGTAACCTTTCATCTGGGGACAACCCAAAATCACGTAGTGCACACTCGCCATTAGACTTTACACTGGGTCCTAGTTACTTACAGTGTGTTATAATTAAATTTTGAGCTTAAAGATCTGCTTTGTGAGTATAAACGCAGCATATCTCTTAGATCTTTAGGAAGCAGTCAACCAAAAAGAGGAAAAATCCTCTTTCCTTTTTCTCCTGAGATGTAAACTACATTCTTATTTTGCCTTTAATGATGTCTGGATTTTTTCTCCCAAACTCCAACCTAGGAGAAGCATGGAATAAAATTTAGGAATGACATAATAAATATTTGAAATAATGTGTAGAGATGTGAAAAAGGACAGAAGGACCCAACTTGAAAATCTCAAATGGAGATAAAATATGTCTGTCTGAACGTCTGAATTTTTCTGTATTTTCACTTGTAAGTCTGTATTTCTCTCTTTTCGCCCTCTCCACAGAAGCATGCTTGTCCATCTGTGTTTTCCGGCTCTTCTCTGATAGGTCCAGTCTGTGGGTAGATTGACTTTGAGTCATGCAGATCACAAGCACCTGAGTGATGAATGTGCTTATGTATCTACATTTCCTATTTTGCTTTGTGGTGTTTAGTGACCAATGCTGGACAAAGATCTCTTAACCATAAATTAAAGCTTTGCTTTAAATTAGCTGGAAGTTGTCAGTATAGTGTGCAGATATTACACATTTCATTTCTTAAGTTCAATAATCAAAAATATTCCACATGACATCATTGAATAACTTTTCTGAAGATCCTTGACTGTTAATCCTTGACACTAACCTGGGGGTTGGATAATTATATTATACACACACAGAATGTTACAGAGCATTTGAAATATTTGAAACAAGTAAGCTGAATTCCTTAAGACAAAAAATAAACCTAGAAAAAGGAAAACATTTTTACACAGCAGCTATAGTCAGAGCTCAGTCCAATGCTTACATTTGAAACAAATAAGATGCCAAGGACAAGCCTCGTTCTCATTTGTGGTGATTTATTATTGAAAGAATGGATTCTCTTCTCACAGCTGAAGGTTTGGTGTCCTTGATAAACTATAGCCTTTCTTTTCCTGACCAGTTCACCAGCTGCTCTCTCCTGTTTTGCCGTCTCTAAATACTTTCAGACATATGGTATCTAAAAATATAATCTTTTTTTAATCTTTCATCCCTTGCCTGCACTGAAATAACTGTGTGGCTAGATTCACAGTGCAAAAGCAACAGTGATGTTTTATAGTAGACAAAAATGTTAAACATTTGCAGATCATCTGCTCACATCTGCTAACTGAAACAATACAGTAAACACATAATACAATGTGTCTTCTTGGTTGCTCAGATCGGAGATCTGTTGCCCTAAAAGACAGTATTATTACAATTTTGAACATCAGTTCAAAACCTGCAGCTACAGCACAATCTGAATATGACACCAGAGCAGCAGGATTTTTGAAATCATGAATTAATGTTCTGACATAGTTACACTTTTGCACAGCCGGGATGATTTACATAATAATAATATATAAATGTAGATTATGATTATATTCATATATTGATATAATTATTTATACACATGTAATATAACATTATAGTAATTATTATATTATATTTATGTTATATATTATTTTATTATATTTATATAACAATTATTATTGTTAATAATAATAATAATTGTTTTTTGTTTGTTTTTTTGGTCATGTCTTTGGTCTGTCATGATTTCACTGGTTTTGAACTGGCCTCTTTAGGTCAGAGGAATCATTAACTGCACAATCTTAGAAAACAATTCACTTTAAATAAATGTTTTCTAAATCTGTGCAGAAGAAAATAGTTACTGTTCAGTTTAATAATGGACCCCCTCAGTTATTTATTGAGTGTGAACAAATCATGCAGTTTTATTATGTAGGTGAGCAAAGTGCACTTACCCATCATGCTGGGCTGACTCGCCATTATGGCACTTTTGCTTCTTTTTGTTCTGTGACCCAATAAAATATAGCAGAAAAATGACACCCACTGGTAAATTAATAATGTCTATTTAACAGAAGGATTTCAGATATTTTTGTTTTTTGAAATGTATTGTGCTAAAGAGTTATAGAGTTTCATAAATTTGAATTCATATTCAATTTCTAAACTCATCAAAAACACAGTCAGTGGCCAATTCCTCACAAAACCAGAAGTAAACATGTTGTTATGAATATAATAATGCAGTCAGGACAGAAACTAGTCACCCCCACTGCTATGCTTAAGTAGGAAAACAAAAGCAGTATTTGTTTAGATCATGTCACCTGTCACTGTCGGCCTAGACGCTAACCAGTGTCCTGTCTATGTTCACACCTGGGTTTCTTATGCTGGAGTCACTGTTCAGGATGCTGTCAAGCTGTGACCTGATCAGAGATTCTGTGTAGGCTGTTTGTTCTGCTCTGTTCGATCTCATCTTCTGATCAACTTCAATACACTGTCATATTGTATCTTTCATTTTCTGCTTTGTTGCATTACCAACTGTGCACCTCTCGTACGGGAAGTAGGTGCCCCGTTTACGGCCCCACTCAAGGTTTAAAATTGAAACACTGAACTTCGGCCCATTGTCATCTCCTGTTCACATTTGAAAATCAACCAAGCTGGGTGAAGTAAGTGAGGGGTGGGGCTTTGTGCTTTGCGGCACTGCTTATATCAGTACCAGTCTCTCCAGGACTTTCATGACATGTCATGAAAGTCCTGGAGAGACTGGTACTGACTCACTTAAGAACTCAGACTGCTGAACATCATGGAGCACAGCTCTCATCCTCTCCACCGCCTGCTGGTCAAGCAGCGGAGTACTAGACTTCTTCAGCTCCGCTGTGATAAGGAAAGGTACAGGAAGTCCTTCCTGCCAACAACCATCACCCTGTACCATAACTCATTATGACAGAGGACTCTGTTCAAACAGTCTGTCTGTTTATGTTCCATCTATTTCCAATTACTTCACATCTGATCCTCAATTCCTGCAATTTATGTACAA
>JAUMHL010000027.1:5935304-5977836 GCA_032362345.1 Sandelia bainsii | reverse complement strand
GGTTATAGTGCATTTTAGGTTCATCCTGAAATTTCACCCGAAAGCCGAATATCCCTAACTTTTTGTGAGTAGTATATTTAAATTTTTTTACACTGACATTTGACAGATTTCAGCTGCTTCCTGCTGTGTGAGACTTGACCTATACACACATAATCCTTCACCCCACCCAAAATAATTAAAGGATGATTAAAGGAATACTACTCACTACCTCTTCCTCTGTGTGGTTCTTCTTTCGATGCTGTATTATATTTCACTTCATTTTTATTGTCTAGTTTGATGCCTCCCCCACACGTACATACACACACTCTCACTCACACACACACTCTTCAATCTTCCAGCCATATCACTGAAGTGCTGCCATATGACTGATCTCCACGCCAGCTATAATCTCCTCTCTTTTCCTTCTCAACTGAAGGATCTCTCATTCATACCCTGTTCAAGCTGTTTTTCTTCCACATGGAAAATCCCATGCTTTTCTGGAAAATATAATAGGACAACTGCTAGCAAAAGTGCATCTAGCTTGCCAGAAGATTCTTCCAAATTACCCCACACTGAGTTAAGTTATAGCATGTTAAACTAGGCTTGAAATGGACACTGTTATATTGTGAGATGTCTTACACCAGTGTTTACACTTAACAATAAGTTATTGTTCCATCTGCCAACATTTTTCAGAGTTCCAGAGCAATGATGCATTTAAAATGTAAATTTTTCAGATGCAACTGGAAAAAAATTAGACTGTCCTCAACAAAAAACTGCACTGGCCAGTTGTTTGATCCCTACACTAACCTATGTTAACATTTACCTGACCTCGGCATCTTGTTGCTCTGTGCATAATTACTGCTGCTGTGATTAGATGCTGTTGTCTGTCCACGATCAGCTACAGATACTGTAGTACATTTTTTTAACTTCTCAAAAACTACTAAGTCACACAGTCATTGCCAAATACACCATCTTCCAGAGAAGAATAAAAGCTAAAGAATCTGGCATCACATCATGGGGAATATCAAGGAGCTTCTTGGTGCGTCCGTCAGTATGTCTCAGGGATGAACATGTATGCTTTCAGCTGTAAACACAGCACACACGTATGGCATTTGCACATGCACACTAAGGTCTTCCATCACAGTAACACAGTGAACTGTAAAAAGAAAGTCTTTGAATCATTTTTTAAATTTTTGCTAAAGCAGCAAATTTCACCAAATATTACAATTTTCATACTGAAATGTAAAAGTCAAAGCTGAAGATATAAAAAATGACAGAGACAGTGCAACTTCTACTTCAACTGAAGTATGGTTGATCATTAACACTCCTATTTCAATAAGATTATCACAAATGCCTTAACAATATTTAATGGAGATTGTCTTCCTGTGAAAAACGACAGTGTAGGTTGTTTCTAACAGCAGCAAAATAGGAGCAACGCGTACATTTTGCCATTTGACGACATTTAGTGGACCGGTCCGAACAGAGCCGGCTCTTGGCATAGGTGAACTAGGCGGTCGCCCAGGGCTCCACTTGCTGGAGGGGGCGCTGCTGCAAGCCCTAAAAAAAAAGCTCCCTGTATGAACCCGTCATGATTCTCTCTCAGCTCTGCACAATAAAGTGAAACGCGATATTTAGTCCTTTTCCTCTGGCTCTGGGTCCAAACATCATGTTTGTCACATGACAAATATTGTGTGAAGTCAAGTCATTTTTAAGGCTAAAATGTGACATTTTTAGTGACCTTACCATGTTTATGTAGTGCCTAAACCTAACCTAGATGTTTTTTTTATGCCTAATCGCAACCAAATCGCTTTATTTGCACAGTGATGCAAGTCACATGACGAATGTTGTGTGAAGAAAGCGGTGACTTTTAGGCAAACATAATGTTTTATTAAGCCTAACTTTGTTTAATTAGTGCCTAAACCTGACCCATACGTTTCTATGCCTAATCCCAACCAAATTACATTGTTTGCACAGTTGTTGTCCAGCGTTTTTGACCGTGTTTTTTCTAATTTTGCCTAGAGAAAAAAGCTGTGTAAACAAACACTGAACGGCTCCCATCATGTATATTTTTTTCATATTAGAAAAATAATTTCTGGGGAATTTTAAACTTGATGAAAAGTTTGGCAGCTTATAGGAATTTTTTAACTGAACACAAGTTAACAGAACTTCCTAAGTATGTAATGAATCACATTTAAGATTCAAGTTAACACGACTTAATAACTTCTACAGAATTTAATTTGCTGTCATAATTTCATTGTTATTATAATTGTAGATAACGTTTCTAAGGCGTAACAACTTGTAACATTTATTTAAGCCAGCATATATAAGTTGCAGTTTTTACAGTGCAGTGATTGTCTGGATCCATCACAAAAGTGCAGCCTACAAAACCTGTGTCCTCTTTATCACTACTTGTCACACACATACACAAACCCTGAAGGTATTTTACTAGCAGGGTCATAGGAGAAGTGACCGACTGACAAAGCCCTGGCTTTGTGGTCTATTATTTTTACAACTCTCATAACCCTTACACCACAGAGCCATCATTCTACGTTAGATCCCCCATTAAATACTAACTTTACATCAAAATGTCCTCCCTTGTGATATCATAACCCCTCCACCATAAATGTTTACGATCAGGTCATGTTTAATAATAACATTGTAGAGTACTGGGGTGGACAAAGATCTAAATAAATTGAGGAAAATTCAGTTTTGGAGCATGTATGTGTTTTGTGAGCAATCTGCTGGAACCAGTGCTGCAGTTTGACAGTAGCTGGTGGAAGCTGAGTTTTTGATGTCTACTATGAGGGTGATACGCCACTGTTGCCAAATTGGTTCCCTCGCACGGCTGCATCTTGCCAATTGTAGTCAATGGCTGACAGCAGTCCTCTAAACACCTGCTCAGAGACCATTTCCTAGTTGTGTAGTGGTTTCTGTTGTTCCAATATATATTACCATGCACCAACTCATAGCGCATCTTTCTTCATAAACATGGATACTGTGTATCAAAGGGCATGAATACTACTGAACTGGTGCAGCTGGTTGATAGATATATTCCAAACAGCGACAAAAGACAAAATGTATGTGCATTATGCTTCTGTGTAACAACTACAACCCTACTCTGTTTAAATATTTTAAAATACATGGGTAATTAGATTCTTCAATTTGTACATTCAGTTGGTTCAGTATTTGTTGAACCTGATGTAAATTTCTGAAGTTTAAATTATGATGAGGGGTAAAACAAGCTAATCGGTGGCCAGGTATGAATGAACCCCCTCACACACACTAACAGGCATTAACCTGACAGAAGACAAGCATTCAGGCCTGACCTCCAGCAGCCAGCCCTCCAACCCACAGGCTAATTATAAACCTCATTATGTTCTCTCAGTCCTGTTCCCTCATCGCATTAGTTCTTCTATGTGGTCAGACAGACTGAAGACTGATGTCAAATGGCACAGAAGAACAGAGACAAGCCCTGTCTATATACGTGGCCCACACTTTTAACAGATCTTAAACTCACCTTTCTCTGTTTTTACAGTTTAATCTTTGGGTTCTAGATTGAGTCAGTCGTCAGTCAGGTTTTGCAAAAAAGAAAAAAGTTGGATTGTTTCTGCTTAAAACACAGATGGCTGTGTAGCCATTTAAACTATGTGGCACTGTGCATTAACAAGTAAAAAGAGAACAGGTTGTGCAGTAGTGTAGCATATTTTATACCAGGAAAACACTTGATTGTGGGATGCAGTTATAATAAGGTCACATGGCAGGAAGTGGCTCGGAAGTGCAATTGACAGAGTCAGTAGAGACGCACAGATATAGATTTAGGAAGGCGCAAGACAGAAAATATCACAAAGCCATTAAATGTCAACATCAATGAACCACTAGTACTTCCCTCATCTCAGCACACTACAGTTGTGTACTTTAATGCAATAAATGTTGTAAGTTCATCCAAATAATAAAAATATATGTATATAATATAAGTGGTGACCGTGGCTCAGTTGGTAGGGTAGTCGTCTACGAACTCTTAGCCACTTCTCGAAGTGTCCTTGGACAAGACACTGAACCCCGAACCCCTGGTGCCTAAAATGCAGCTGTCCCAGAAATTTGATTCTGTTCATCTGGAAATGGTGTTTTTCAGTGGGAGAATGCAGCTGCTTGTCCACAAAGAATTTCCCCAAGGGGATTAATTAAGTATCAATTATAATCATTCTTATGATATTTTTCCCAATTTATTGTTGTGCTGTCTAGACAGGCTTTGTGATGTTGCTTATGCAATGTTTATTCCCAGCGAGAAGGACCTACAGTACAAAAAACAGTCCTTTCAGTCTGTGATTTGTTTCATCTCTCAGTGGTTGCGAGATACACTCAGAAGCAGACTTGTGAGATTAAATGTAAACCATTATTTTTTTGTAGTTGTCATTACCTGTATATGTATGATGGTTATAATGTACCTTACTTCTCACCCTTTCTATACTAGGATGTACTGCATCCTCCCACAGCCATCAACAGCAGGAGGAGACAAATTTATATTCGTGGTGTTTCTTGACCCTTATAGGACTAGACTATTGATAAATCTAAAACTTAAACACAAGAGGTTTGATATTTCTTCAAGATATACTGTATAATGATTACTTGAATAATGTTCTGTAAAATGTTTAATGCATACAGCTTGTGGGTTGATTGGAGTGGATTGTTCTCCATGGCTCCTGAGTAGAGACTCTTATTTATGCTGCTTTAAACAGTCTGATGGAAGTTGAGTCCATATCCTGCTTGGTGACATTTCCAAAAATAAATCTCAATTTAGCCCTGTCCTGGTCTATCCCACGCTACAACGAAAACTGTAATTTGTAACCACACATCCACAGTCTTGGAGTATCTGGTCCGCTTGGCACGATGGTCAGCTTAAAAATGAAGGTTTTTAAGCTACACACTGGCGCTGAAGCTTATCAATAGTACAGTACACTATGTTACGTGCAAATGTAAAGGGTCAGTTGTTAAACATTATGTTTAATTACTATTATGTTTCACCTCCTGCAGCAGAAGTACATACACATTTGTCTGGAGAACATCAAAGACAGATTTCCCTAATTTTACAGACTGCAAAAGTGTCTTGCTGCTCACAAAGGCAGTTATGTAAAAAGCTAATAAACTGTGTAACCTTGCCCAGAATGATAACCCAATAAAAGATTTCTGACTGTTGCTAATTATACCTGTCGTTGTCTGTGATACAAAACTATTTATATGCTGTAATCATTAGTAATTTGTACCTGTAATTACTGTCACTGGCAAATTGTATTGTAATTTAACATAAGAGTGTCGATCTATCTCAGCCTGTCAGTGAAGTGTCAAAACAAAATTAAAACTGTCCTCAGGACTTTTACTTATGAGGTTGAAGATGTTTTGACATTTTTCTCACTTGTCTTCCTTATTTCTACCATCAATTTCTTCTCTGTTGAGAGTTTATGTCTCCTTTTAGAAGTTGTGGTTGATGATGCCTGCTTTGAGAGCACTTTTGTTTTTGTGCCATACATCTCCTGGTGATGCTGCTTCGTTGCACTTGCCCTTGATCTGCATGTGTTATATAAAAATAGAGGTAGCATATATTCTGCAGTGGACTAGTGGTGCCACCGTCCCTCTATTGGTGGGTCAAGAAGTTCTCGTCCCACAGGGTCACATAATTGCTCTTCCTTCTGTATCAAATTCTGCTTTGTTTGTCTGGGCGTTACCAGTTCAAGCCCCAAGAACATAACAACCATAACAACAATCATCAACAATCAGTTACAGTCATGGAAACATCACAGTTTGATTGACTTTATGCAGAAAGACAGCTGGGTTAGAGTTAGGCATAAAAAGTTCATGGTTAGGGCAAGTCAAAAGTACATAACAAACATGACAAAGCTAGTATCTGATTCCCAGGCTGGGCGCATGGGTTCTACAACTTGATATCCAGTATATAGCCACTTCAATGCCTCTTACAAACCTGTCTAAATGTGCTGTGCTAAAATTTGTGAACTACGTCCACCATGTAGCCAGAGATTTAAACTACACACTGGTGTCAAAGTCCTTTGTATTTCCCAGATACATAAATGGGATGACAGTGGGGTTCTGTTTTGGTGCTTTAATCAAATTTTATATTGGACTTTTGTTTTTTCAGCCAGCCTTTGTTTCTGTCTTAAGTGCAAATAATCAGGTTAACCACAGGCTTTGGGAGCCTGTTTGTTGTGCCTCTGTTCCCTGACTTTAGCCTTTGTGTTTGATCATGTTTTCATGGTGTAAATCAAACGCAAGAGCAGATCTCAGTGTGACAATAGAACAGAGGAGGCCATTTGTATAAACCATGATGCATACAGTATAGCTCAGTATATTGTTTTAACTGTTATGTGGTTGTACAAGGTAAAGGGTATATGTCAGACTATCTCTTGATCGGCTGTGGAGACCTCCTGGAATTGCCGGCAAACCAAACCAACAAACAAAATGCCAAGAAATGTTAGTCTGCAACGTTCTTTTTGAATGAGTGAGTTGCTACTTTTACTGACTCAAACTGAGTCTATGGGTAGTCATGGTAAAGTGGTGGTGGTAGCAAGAAAGGCACTTAGAGAAAGATTATAGTTTTGTTTGTAGTTTAATAAATACATCGTGTGTTAAATTTTCTCTGTTTAGACAGAGCACAATCTTTCTGTAAGAAAGATGTTATTTGGAACATTTCTTTTTACAAATAACGTCTCTATCAGAATGATATGCATTTAACTGCCAGCCATGTTTATTTCTGTCTGCACTGACCTGTGAATGTTTTCTGTTTTATTTTTTTTCTTTCTCATTCAAGTGTGACATAGTGACGAGCTGAATTCTCATGTGTTCCAAAGATCTTTTGAGCTGTGACTCACAAGTGTAGCAATCCATAGAAAGTACTGCAGTAAACAGAAACAGATCAAAAAGAAAACAACACAAGTATATGTATTTTCCTTGCTGATGGGATCTTTCATTTGCAGGGGGCTTGTCCTTGACTATCTATCAGCTCATTGCTTATAATATGATGGTCTGAGATTCCTCATCGCTTTGCCACAACACCAAGACCAAAACATACAAAATGCTCTGGTCTTCTGAGCCTTATATTTTTGTGTTTTTCTTTCTGTCGCTGCAAGAAAAATAGAGCTTACAATTTCAAATCTAAGCTCTGAAGACCAAAGATTATCCAGCTAATTATATATTATCTGAGACAACAGGCAGCCATGGGAGAACTAAAAAAGGCACACACTCACCCACTAAGCAGGCAATTACAATTACTATCAGTTCCACAGTTTCGCTGATGAGAAAGGTGATAATTGGTGACAATCACGTTGACTAACAAAGCATGGAGTAATCAGAACCGCCAATTGGACCATACAGCCACAAGAACAGCGCTAACAAGGCACCATGCTGAGAGTCAGATACAATCCAGGTAAACAGGACAGGAAGTGTAATCAGTCATATAATCCTCTGTGGACATACTGATGGTTGCAGAACAACTGAAATCTGATGATGTAGTTTTGTGGGCCAAACTAGAGGAAAGAAAAGCTTGACAATGTGTTTTTGTCATCTGATGACAGCACATTTAGAAGGCAGCTAACCTTTGACATTTCCTGAACATGTAGTCTCATACATAAGGGGTGTTCACCCCCCCGGAGAAAAGAAGAAGAAAAATGTTTACAATTATGGTCCTTTGGAACACTTAGGGTGGCATCACTTTTAATTATACTTCGATTGCTTAAGTTCTATTAAACAGTTTGAAAAGAACAAACATCATGGGTTCTCATTATTTTGGTCAAGCTTAACTGATGAGCCACTTATTACTTAGTTCTAGTTAACTAAAATGGAAAGTAATTAAGCTTAGTATCGAAAAACTACCGGAAAATTGAGATAACTCCAGTACTAAAACACCATTCTAGGTTTCTTTCAGCAGAAGTCTACTCCACTCAAAGAGTAAAACGAGTGTTTTGCTGCCCTCCCCGGTTGAAAGTTTCAAGCCTGTTTCACCCAGCATCACTGTGGCTATGTGTGACCAGAAGTGTGTAGAGTTTTACCTGTAACCACATGCCCACACATGTGATGTCACATGGTGACAGAGTGCACCTGTAAATCAAGCATTAGATAAGCTGACAAGATGTTTAAAGTCTCCAGACAAGTTATTCACCTTGAAATTAACCTGTTAACTGCTTCACAGGTCATTCTAACCAATATATTTGTTATTTCTAAACAAATATTCTTGAGATGGTATATAATGGTTTTGAATTAAGCAAATTATATTTGGGGCAATTATGGTGTAATTATGTGGAATCCGAATGCAGGAATCCCTCAGGCAGCTTGGCAACAGTCTAAAGTGTGAAAATTCAGTCTGCCCGCTGAACACCGTTCCATTGGCGGAGGATGTGATATCCTGTCTAATTTCAGACGCCATCTTAGTGGTTTTGTTGTATACTTGACAGAGTTTCAGTAGAAGAGCTCTATTTAATTAAGTGACTCACTTCATTCTGATCACAGCATCTTGCCTCAGTAATCTGGACCTCCAAATTTAATCATTCCATCCACTCCACTGATACAGTGGGCAAATATGACTGTGTCCTTCAACTAGGGATCAAGAAATCAACCATCACTAAAGAGGGAGACAATCACATATTTATGAGTTTTCTTTTAAATTAAAACACAAACAAGAAATATCAGTGCCAGACTGTCTAATTATATGGTTATTTATGAAAGCTTGGGGCTGCAATATATGTGCTATCTCAGAAACCTATATGCAAGCTACACAAACTCTTTGAAAACCCCTTGAAAATACCCTGTAAATTCACTGTAATGCAAGGTGATATTGTGAAAATCCATTTGCAACCAAGGGCTGTGATCTGTGCTTTGTAGAGACCTAGTGTATTGTACAAATTGCCAGTTGCTATCACTTTTGAATTCAGTTTATCTATTTTGTACTACTGAGTCAACTCATGAAACAGCAGCATGAACCAGAAATTACACAAACTCAACCTCCCTTCTGCTCCCTCCTTCCCTGTTTGTGAAAAGTCAAGGATGTAACATGTGAATCTTTGCAGCCCAGATGGATCAGTGGGTGGTCTGAATACACCTGAGGTTTTGCTGTTGCACTGAAACCCCCGGTGAGATGAAGGACTCTGTTTACTGGGAGAAAAGACCTTTGAAAGGTGGCTGACATCATACTCGCAGTAAAAACAGATTTACATCAGAAATCTCTTTGGTACAAAGCCTCCAGCTATATGGGAATATAGCTCAATATGTATGCCTATTTGCAACATGTCTTAACATGACTTGTCTCTCTTCCTGTGCATCTTATTTTCACTTTAACAAATTCAAATATCTTTATGATTGTCTCATTGATTGTTACATATCCATCCATGCCTTCAGCCATCTGCCTGTAATGAATAGGGCAAGTATATACAGGTAAAATATCCATGTTCTCCTCTATGTCTCTTGTAAACAGATGACTCCATTTGTCCTGTGTGTTGTGTGACTGAAGCCTTGTGCCACAGAGTTCTTTGTATCTATCACTTTGCATACTCTTCCTCCCCCTACTGGCAGTGACACATACCTACAAGACGCTGGTGGTTTTGTCCATCACAGATCACAAACATAGCCGTTTGTTATTATAACACCTCTATAAAAAGAATGTGATTTAAGAAGCACAGTGCTGTCAACCTTATAAATAGAAATACATGTGAGTGAACAAGTATGTGTGTGATATTAGAGCATGAATATTTCTCTGTGGAGCTTGAATTTTGTGCCTATGACGGCAGGATGAAAAAGTAACGCTCTAAACGATTTGCTTGTTCAGTTAGGATTATTAAAGTATTTCTTGTGACAACAAGTACCATAAACAAACCTATCGCTCAGAAAATATGTTCTCTCATTCATTACTTGTTTGCGTAATAGATGATTCTATGAGCAACTAAGTTTTTGCCAGCTTGATTAATGCAGAAATTACAAAAACGCTTACGGAACAGTCACAGTTACAGGTAAAATAATCAAGGCCTGTATTCTGGTACAGAAAACTTATTGGACCGTTGTTGCAGACTTGTTGAGACTAACTGTCATCTGACTCTAACTTCCTATTTAGCTTACACACATGAAAGTGGCATCAGTCTTCTCATCTATCTTTCAGCAAGAAAACTAATTAGCATTGTTGAACTATTCCTTGAATGTGCCCAAATTCAGATTTTAACCACTCTGATCTTCTTTATTCAATTTTAAAGGATCGTTGATCGTTAATTCTCTGTGTCATCAAACCGATCCTGTTTGCAGTGCAGTAGTCTACAGGAGCTGGTAATCATGCCAGTGAAAAAACTATAGATTAATCTCTCTCTCATAATATAACCAACAACATGTTAATCATCCACAAACTACAAACTCACAACTCTTAACTAAAGAATCGTCGGCTCAAGCCCCACCACAGGTTGCTCACAGCAAATTAATGTTGCATCCAGTGTGATATTACAGGAAAGCAGTGACTGCAGTTGTTTTTTATATCAGAGCCACAAAGATTGGAAGTGATGGATTTTCTGTTCTCTCCCATTTAGCTTGCTTGTGTCCTTGGTGGGCATACCATTAACAGTTGCCATAGATGAATGCATGTCCCTACACAGAAGCAATGAAATACTCTGTTCAGTGAAAATCACAAACACATACAGTAGCTGCTATGATTAGGCCAGTAAAAATACTCAATATAATCATACATTTATATAGCGTATGATCTCCATCTGCTACTAAAATGTGGCTGCAGCTCTATGCTTGGCAGCGTTTCTTTATTGAGCATATTACTCTTTTTTTCCAAAGCCAGCAATTGCTATGATACCAAGCTCTGTCCACAGGGCAGAGTTGATTTTAACGCTGCAATCAAGGTACTGAGGTGAGACTGATAGAAATTAGTCAGTAATGACAACAAGAATTAAATAAGGGGACTCAAGCAGAGCTGTGTTTAGTGTTTCCCATTGGCTTTAACTGTGAATCATAAATTTCACACAGGAACTCTAAAGACATGTGTTCCCAGAGAACACAGATACACCTGCTCAAGGCTGGCTGTAATATCCGGACAGTTAAATTTAATGATGTCAAATGTCAGGCATGACTAGAAATGGGGATGAGAAAACTGGGTACAAATTAAAGGAAAAAATGAATTGTGACTGAAGAGCACAAAAAGAGCCATAATTAAAATGGAATTACATATCTGCTGAGGACACAGTGCTTTTACCTCTCTAAGTGTGTGGTATGTACAGTATACGTGCACATTTTGAGGGGGTAAATGCAAGCTAAAAGTTGTTTTGACAGTGGAGCTGAGCTCAGAGGAATGCACTCGGCCTGCATGTCAGGGATCGCTCTTAATTACCTTCAATCTGAGAATCTCTGTTTGTTTCACAGACTAATGACTTAGATGGGGATTAAGCACTTGGCACTGTGCTAATTAGCCAAATAGCACTCCCTTGGCGTCCCAATGTGAGTGTCAGACAAAGAGCCATCAACCAGGGAAGGGCACTATCTGTCTTTCTTCAGTCCCATCCGGCCTCTGACTTCCTTGCCAACACACTCAGCCACACTTTCTCCGTCCATTCAGGCATGTTGGCATGAATGGTTAGATAGATCCTGCTGAGGAACATCTAGAGGTCATGTGTTTGTCTGTAAACTATAAACCACCTGTACTCAAGTAACTGATGTATTTGTAAGTATAAATACAGTACATCAGTGTAAAACTACATAAAGTGCTTAAGGTTCTACATAAATAAAAGCCCATTATAAGCAAAATGCATTCAAAAGTAAAAGTTCTTGTTCTGTATTAAAATGGCCCTTGTGTCCCCTATTTTCAATTTAATATAAGTGTTTTGTTATTGTGTAGTGTTAAGTGTATGATGATTTTTTTTTACCCCTGCAGAGATTCTAACACACTAACACCTATAAGCTGGGGTGTAATATTTAATTAAATTAAACTGTGACGTAATTTTTAATGTACTTAAACTGTGTTGTAATGCTTAACTGGATAGAATATTTAATTTGAACCTATTGAATTAATTTTCTATGTCCTGAACAATGATTCACTGCATCAAAATTTATCAAACCTATGATGTGAGTAAAAACTACTAGAGCAACTTACTTAAATAATTCAGTGCCATCCAGTTAGCAACTAGCAGGACTGATTTGGTCCAGCATGACGGCTTGTACATGTGCATTAGATTTTTATGTGCCCCTGTGTGTGTGCGTGTATGTGAGTATTTTGTAAGATCTTGTTACCTGCTCAAAGTCAAAGTTAGTTGATATCAGGACCTTACCTGATCAGAGTTCTCTAATAACCCATTGATGAGACGTTTGTCAGAATTAATTTATATGATGAAAATAAATTAGAAAATGTCTCAAGCTAAAGCTGGCTGGAATGTAATAGTATCGTCTGTCCTTTGTAGTTCTCATTTGAACAAGGTTATATATAATTTATACACTTCTAAGATACAAGTAAAAGTTTCTTGATTGTCTCTGACTTGCACTTCTTTCTTAGCTTTGTGTTAAGTGTTCTCTCATCCCAAGCCAGCTGCTATCTCAAATCTGCAAATAATTAACATTCTATGAATCGTATCTTGCAAACAGCACATCTACATTGTTCTACTTAAGAAAGAAAGATTAAGCAAGCAAGAAAAAACATTTCCTCATTCCTATTCAGTTCTTTGATTTAATTACTGCTGTGCTGTAGTATAACCCTCAAGAGAGCCTATGGCTTAAGCATCATAATGAAATAAACCCACCAAAAAGTGCTGCATCCACTTTGAATAGTTGGAGCCAAAGATCAGAACTTTGGGGCTTAATAAAACCATCAATTTCTCATCCTTTTCTGTCAGTTTGCATTCTGTTTTCCTTTCTATTTTCATAAAATTGAATTAAATGAAAATAGTTACCTGCGCGCAGAGATAGGTATTTGGCTGATGTTGCGAGGTATTAGTGTTTTTTTGCAGAGAGGAACACAGATGGACATGCACACTTCCATTATTCACATTGCCAATATGTAGCACTTTGGGGGCAATGAGGATAACAATGCATACAGTATACAGTACATAAAAATGTAAATGAATGCTAAAAATAGTTCAAACTTGTTTAAGGTTGCTTCACCTTTATGACAAAATGGAGCAGAATACCAGATATACATATGAACACTGTACACAAAATAACCACACTGTACATTACTCTACCCCATTAGCTGAATTAGCACAATACCTATGTGGGCAGGTAATACTATACTATATTACTGCATTGGTGAAACAAAACACTTTAGTTTTGTACTTTAGTACTACTTTAGTACTTGAGCAGCATTTCCTTGAGGGAATCATTTATCACCCCATGTGATAATACATAGCCCACAACTAGCTCTAATATTCAAGTGCAGCTCCCTACCCCTAATAGTGCAGCACACACAACAACAGAGTCATCATAAAACACGCTGGAGACAACATGAGCTTGAGCTGAATCTGGAGCCTGTTGTGTGGAGGGTGAATATGAAAGTTGACAGTGTGAATCCCAGTGAGGCCCTTTTCTGTTCTGCTGCATTTTCACCACAAGGCTCTGGAGGCAGCCAAACTGGACTATCTGTCAATTAAATAGTCTGTAATCCAGGACATCATGCTGCTGTCCACCTGCTTCACTTTGAGCTTCACCCTGAGGAACTGAATGGCAGTGAAAGCGGTGCAATCAAAGAACATGATTGCCATCATGCACCCACCTCTCTGGGTGGAAATAAGCCCTGTAGAGCTGGCACATGATAAAATTGTTCACAATGGTACTCTGCCTGAAAAGAATAAACTACATTTGAATGGAGTGTCTTTATTATTACTCTCAAATAGACCAATTGGTCTGTTGTGTTGTGACCTGAAAAGTCCAAAAACCACATATTGTTGTCATTTATATTGTTAAATACATCATTGATTGTCAGGTTGTAAATTGATTTTTTTTTCTTTACATTTTTCACTTGTTCCCTTTTGTCCCGTTTCTACAAAGCCTGCACAGTCTTATTATGAATTAGTCCACTTCATATAGCAACAGGACAGCTGGATCACAGCAATCACATACATGATTTTCAGTTCAGTAGTGTTTTCTTTCTGATCACACACTAAAGCTCTTTACTGGCAAGAAAAGGTTTTGAAACATCTACACACTTATGTATCTGTTGTTGGTTTGATTCAATAACATGGTTATAAATAATTCACAAAACACAAAAAATGAACAGTTAATTTTTAAGCATCTATATGAGCACAGAATACTGGTCAAATCAAATCTGTATGTTGGAAGTTTGTATTCACGTATGATCCCAGACCTGCAGCAATTTGCAAAGGTCTGTTGTGCTGGTTGGGCAATGTTCATTGCCTTGCTGCAATATAAAGTTATCCCAGTCTTGGAGTATGTAGTGGTCTCCATGCTGACAGAGGATGCCTTGCACACAATGCAGATTGTCCACTCTTCCATTGCCATGACATGGATTCTCATTATATTCTTATACACACAAAATATCATATTTGCTTAATGTACGCTCACAAATAGAGGGAAAAACGTCAGTGCTGCTGATACAATGTACATTTATATTCTGCACACACTGCAGACTGTATAGTAGATAAGAGGTCATTAAAATGCTTTGAACAGAGGCTACAGTCAATTTAGGCTATAATTACTAATTGCTACTAATTAACAAATGGGATTTTACAAGTTAATGTATAAATTGGCAGGATGGTGAAGGCTTACTGATTGGTAGTGGTGACTCTTTGTCTTCAGCTGTTACTTCTTTTCACAGTTACTGATCAAGGTCACTTCTAGTCTTTGATACTCACTTTTCTGGCAGCAGTCTCCATCTTATTAATGAATGCACAACTTTTTCAGGGGAAAAAAAATGAAACGTCCACTAGATTACAGTTGCAGAGTTAAAGACATTTTTCTAGTCATCCTCAAGGTTTTATCAGTTCTGTTGTGCAGCTGTACGCATTTAAACCACAGGGGAAGTTATCCATGCCAGGATGTCATATGTTCCGAGCTGTTAGGTAATTAAGGATGTAATGTAAAGGCCAATTCATACATTCCACAACTGTGTGTCCACTACTATATCCATGATTTACACTACAGTTTGAGCAGTTATTGGACTATATGTAGGTCTGCGTTTATGCCAAATTTGTGTCTGCATAGTCTGTTGCAATGACAGTGCAACCATCTGCACATGTGCCATAAAAAGTAATCTAGACACTCATTTCATGCATCAAAGATTGTATGCAAACAGGAAGACTGTATGTAATGTTTACTTTGACATCTTTGACAGTTTTCTTATGAAGCTGTTACACGTGCTGTTTTGTTAATTTTTTGTAACTTTTTCATGTTGTTCAGTCAAATAAAAAACAACAAAGGACACCTTCTTGCTGTCATTACTGTCCAGAATTGTCATCATGTTTTTTTGTGTGCATGTATGGAACACGTTGTTGTTTGCATCATCAATTATGAATAGATGTGTGCTGGCAACTATAATACAAGTACATGTCCATACATAAGTTGTTCATCAGGGTCAGTTAAAGTTTGTTGTTCAACAAGGCTGCAAAGTAAGGTAAAGTATAAGTATCTACAAATTGTACTTAGCTACATTACCTGCGTATCTGGTTAATTTCTACCACAGATACGATTATATTCACTTTCAGTTTCATGTAGTGTTGAAAGGGTACACAGCATGCTAGTTGTAAGGAAGTGGTTAGGGGGTATGATGGACATACAAAGTGCAGGACTTTAACACCGATGACTGGATGTCACATGTTGAGTCCTTTGGGTTGTTGAGTTTCAACACTTTGGTTAAGGTTAGGAAAATGTTGTAGTTTTAGTTACATGTTAACTCTACATGTCAACTTCTTCAATATTTAAGCTCATTTTTTCTCTAACCTCAACTAAGTGTTGTCACTGCTTAAACAGAACCACAGCTGTGTATAGGTAGCTCCTGCTTTAATTGCTATACATGAATATTGTGAGAGAGCAACTGGAATACAATGTGACTTGGTGTTATGTTAATTAAAAACATTTCTAGTATTACTCAAAATTTTGTTCACTGTGTTTAACTAACTAATTGCACATTGTAAATGAATAGTAGTAGTAGATGCCCCTAAAGTTTTTATTTTTACATTAATGAACTCCACAACTCCACAGGGACGTTTTGGGCTGAACACATCAGCCAGGAGAATTGACAGTTAACAGTTTCATCATGGTAGGACAGGTTTTTGGCAGACTGGGTGAGATACAGTACAGTATTGCAACATACAATACATGTTAAGTGTGCATGTGTGTATGAATGTTGTCATTCTCAACTAAATGTATTATTGTGCACTTTATAGAGTTTTCTTTGCTTGTTGTTGCTTCACCATAGCTTGTTACGTGCTAACTGATAGTAGCTAAATGTCATGCACAGAAGTAGGAAAATGAAATTTTGAAATGTGATCACATAGTAAGTGTCTATAGGAGATCAGTATGCAGTCACAAATGCGAACATACATCCCGAAAGTATAATTCTAAATCACACAGAAAGCCACCAGATATAACAAAAGTTATTATTTGTCAAAGGCACTTTGACTTATAAAAAAAAACACATCAACCAAAAACACTGAAAGAGGTTTTCACTAGATAATTAGTTCTTAATTCCTATTTCATGTCACCTGAAGAAGAGTTGTGAGTCTGCGATACCTTGAGTTTAGAACTTTCCTTAACATGAGTTAACTAAGTAAACTTTCCATTTATTGGGGCTACATCTTTCAGGTGTAGCAGCCTAAAGGTGACCAACACTGAGATACTTCGGCACAGCCAATTAGGCTATTGTATCACTGTGCAGCACTATGTGACTGCTCACCTGGCAGCTCGAAAATACTACATACAGTACTTACTGTATGGCAGACGGCTGCATTTTCTTCCATTTTCATAATAAATTATACAGTGACATGCCAAAAATAACAACAAAACAGTAATATTTTAGCCTGCTTTGATTGAACTGAACAAAATCAATGAGTTAAACAGCAGCAGCGATGATGTACCCTAAGTATGTGAAGCAAATTATAACATGTCTTTCTGGTGTAGACCACCTATGTGGCTGAAACGTGAAATCCAATAAAAAATATATTTTTTTATTTCAAAATTTTGAAATAAAAAACAAAAAACAAAAATCATTTCTGCTTTTGTGGAAATATCTGTGCCAAATGTGCTTATAGAAAATCCTTACTGGTAGCACTAATAAGACCTGCTGACAGGTCTTGTTATTTTGCCTTCTTCTTCGAAGCTGGCTAAACGGGCAAACTTGAAAAAGCCGAGAAGAACAAAACAGAAGGTCACCTAATTTACTGTGCTTTAGCTCGCCTCCTTCCCCGTGTTGTCAGTGTACAGGAAGGCAGCGAGTCCAGGAAACAACGCTTGAGACTCGGCCCAGTGACCGAGGTTTGGGGCGTCGACTAAACTTCCCTCAGACCAATCGGAGTTCACGATGAAACTTTGTAAACAACTCTCACGCTTTGTTTTAAACCCAATCTTCTGCGTTTACTACGTAAAGACGCGACCGTGCTGCAGCAAAATGAGTGGAAATGTTTAAAACAGGTAAGAAACAGTTTTTGTGCGGTCGCAGTTTTTTGAACTTGTGCTGCGTGTTTGTGCGGTGCGTGCGCTCGTGCCTCCAGCGTTTGTGTGTACGTGTATGTATGTGTGTGTGTGTGTTCTCGTTCTCGTGAGTCGTAGTAGTAGCGGCGCTCGTGTAAAACAGCTGGCATGTAGTGTAACAAGTGAAGAATTCAAATGTGATGGATATTTTTCTTATAAAAATACACAACTGTACATGTTACAGCCTTCGTATAACGTTAGAGGGATGTCTCCCTGTTACCTAACCAATGTCGAAGCCATTATATAGAAAAACGTGAAATTCGTGTCTTGAGTACGCAGGAACACACGTATAAGTGTGTGCTACGTTCTTATTGTCTGGCTTGCTAACAGTTTGGCTGTGACACCACTGAAAGAACCATTAAACGTGGTGAGAACAGTTCATCAATAGAAGAAACTTAAATGCAGTTCGAGAGTCTCTTTAAGGGTGTGGTGATGCTGCTTCCACCTCTGGGTCTCATGGCTGTCCTGACACTTCGTGTTTCACCGTGTCTGTCTACTTTGTTTCCTTTTCTTCCTTTCTTTTTCTTTTTTTTCTTTTTTTTTTACCAGGAAGCCATTATGTGTTTTAGGTCGAATAAGGGCTTGAGAGAACCCGGTGGTTTCAACTTAACAAGCTTTTTTCTGAGTAATTTCAACCTAATGATGGAGCAAGAGTTGATTGAAAACCACTTAGCATTTAGCCAGTGACTGAATGAGACAGAGCCGTTATTAGGGCAGGTTCTGGATGTGTCAGAGTGGTTTTAAGTGTAGGTATCAAGAATTGCTTGTGCTGTTGTAAGTGTGTGACAAGAAAATGTGAAAATCCATGGACTCAGCAAGTAGACACTGACAGGACAAAGTGGTCATGTTAGAGTGTTCATTTGTGTTTAAAAGCTCCTTATATGTATAAAATGGGTTTAAAAGCTTGTTAATGACAGCTCCTTGTTAAATTGAACATTAGCATTCCCTGAAACTGTTCTTCTCTCTAACCCAGACACTCACAAACTCGCTCACTTACTCACAGACTAAAACTTTCTGTCTAGCTGAGGGGACCGACTCCTGTTGCTGTGTCTGAGGTCCAGTGGTGCTGAGCGTGAGCTGCGTTCTTGCTCGCTATTCTGCTGTCAGTCTGAACAGAGCCTGCAAAGGTCTTCATTTTGAACGGATGTGGGCACAACTTTCATTGTGGAACGTCGACATCTGCATGCTCTGTGTTCCCTCAGCACGCCCACCTCAGCTGGTTGAGGAAGAAGGGGGAGTGAAAAGCTTCCTGTCAGAATGGCTGAGAAACTCAATTGGCTGAAATTTTGGCAGAGACACGGGGCCTGGTGGGGAGTGGGGAGTGGGGTGGGGGAGTAACTTTTTACATGCAATCTGGAAGTGTTACACATTTCTGCTGTGTACATTTGTGGTTTGGACACTTTTGTAAGTTTATTTAATCTTGATTGTGCCGTATTCTTTGTTAGTGGGTGTATGTTTTGGAGACATCTCTCTTCTCCTGCGATCGCTCCTCTCACTACTAGACAAACAGCTTTCAGTAAAAGGCTTAACAGCCAGTCTATACTCACCTCCAAAAGTCCTTGGACTGCATAAGACTCACTGGTATTTTTGGTGCTGTTACTGGAAGCTTTCATTTTCTTGATAATGTTTTGGATGTAAAACGACACTGTGGCAAAGAGGGTGAAATGTAAACTGTGAGTTATATTTGAGCCACAATGGCTCAGTTGCTCCAAAGAGAAAATATCATGGTTAGGAAGTATCACTAAATATTTTTCTGGAACTCATTAAGCTGTTTACTCTAAACTGATAATGTTACATGTACAAGATAAAATGGAAGGTGAAGCAAAAACAGATGGGGGGGAGGGAAGAATAATTTCATACTTCAAAATACCTTTTGTTGTTGTGGCCATTTATCAGAAAGATATGCTTTTCATATTAAACATTTCTGTTTAGATACTGAAGATTTATGTGTGAAATAAGTTTCCAGCTTTTAACTGTGGTGTCTGGTTTTTGCGAGTTACTTTAAAGCCTCCCACTGCTGGTCAGATATGAACTGTGAAACTGATAGTTATGTCCAGATTAATAAAATATGCAGCTGAGATACAAGCAAATCTTTTTAAACGTGATGACCAATTTTCACTAATTCTTTTAGATTCCTCCTCTGTTGCTCTGAAGTTTGTAATCATATCATGTCCAAAATAATGAAAATATGCAGCTAAAATGAAAACAAAAAAAATTCTAGTGGTTAGTGGGCTATGCAGTTACCATGCACAAATCCAACCCACACTTGTCACTTTGCTTTTTGTGGTTTGGCAAAAGTCAGTAGACAAATGAGTAGATGTTTTCACTTAGATTTAAAGCCTTAACACAGCTGACTGAATAAGCACAACGCTGGCTGCCTGTCATTTGTATTTACATCTCTGATTTCATATCTGAAGAAGAGCTTCGTGGCTATCTTGGAAACACCTAAATCACTCCTATGTAGCTACGTAGTAAAATCTGTGTTTGAATTAGTTTCAAATGTGAAATGAGTCACTAAGTTTGGAGTTTTTGACTCAGGTCACGTCATTATTTAAAAACTCTGCGTACGTCACTGATCAGTCCAACACACATCTGACCTGCTCCGTTGCTCCTCGCTGATTGTTTACTCTTGTAACTACAGCTGAGCTCTCCATAGGTGGTTTACACAGAAATGTTTTTCAGATAATTATGTGTATATCGTGTAACAATGAATTACAGGGAGAATTTGGGGGCTGTTGGAGTTGAGCTAAAATATCAAAAAAGGAACTTGCTTGTCAGTAATCTCAAATAGGGTCATGTGAATTGTTTGTTTCCTGTTGAGTTGCTGTCACATATAACCACCTCGCTGACTTACATGAAACGACGTCATCACTTCCCGTCATAGTACCCAAACACAACATACGTGAGACCGCATGTAGCGTTTTGGTGGTTAATTACTTTAAATGCACAATGCAGTTGTGCTCAGAAGTAGTTTTTATGAGCATAAGAATCAACATTAGCAGCTCTGTGCTGTTCTTGCAACAACTGTAAAAAACAAAAACGCATGAAGAAAAAATAGCTGAACTAGACTCAATAAACTAACGTGACTTCACATGTAGAGGAACAAAGCAAAACATGGTTTATTCATGCAGTCGGCCTCGTTCTGCATTCAGTACAAACAGAGTTACAGTCTGTTGTCTCTAAGTTGTTGCTTAGCAATTATGTTTACATTATTTTGTTGTTCGACATTGAGAGATGAGTCATGTAAGAATGAAACTTTTGGGTAGAAATGACTACTTAACTTGAAGTTTCAAGTACTTTAATGCAGCATACAACTTTTCAGTATTAGACACCAATATCTTAGGAGAAGAAGAACGCTGTTCATCGTTCAAAGTGTACAACAGATGATGCAAGACTAACAAAGACTCTCCAAAAATTGAAACTTGGCAAAAACCAAACTGTGTGTAGAGCCTGCCTAGGAGATACAAAGAACACACAACAGTGAATAAACGTGTCAGTCTGTGAGAAGTTAGAGACTAGGTTGAAAATGAAACCGTTCTTAATGGCTGAGTGCTGGCGTGTTTTCAGTGTAGCAGCAGGAGGAGGGAGAGCGGCATCAGATTGGATGTGTCTGCTATAGAATTGGACCAGGATCAACTATGAGTCTCTGCAGCTGCTCTGCAGGAAGAACATCCTGGCTTGGCAGTTCAAATTATGCCACATTACATACTGTACCTTAAGAATGCATTTACATCGGCTGCACATTAAAGCATCCATGTAAAATGAGCTGTCTGCATGTTTTATTACAGTCATTCATATATTAATTTCATGCTGTTGTTTGTTTGGTTAGTTTGTGCGCATCTTCAGCTTCAGTAATGCAGTTAAAAGTTTATTTATACATTATATGCACTAAAGTACCAATATCACCAAAGTTAAGTATTTCACATAAAATAAGTTTGCATAAATTTGTATCTATAGCAACAGATTTATCTTGACAGCTTGATTTATTCATATATCTGTGATATATTAACTTTTTCTTTGCTGCAAACATTCTTTGTTTACTCTAATTTACAGCTTTGCATGATTAAAAGAAGTGCAATGTGTGCTTCTGCCTGATCGCTGAGGCTTGTCGTATGATCAGTGAAGTAGAAATACAAATATAAATATATGTGTATATATATATATATATATAGTTTTTGCATTCAACGTTTTTTTGGTAATCAGTATATATAGTCAGGCGTTTCAGCTGTTTTAATGTGAGGTATAACAGCTGCTGGCATTGCAGTAGTGCTGATTCCCCTGAGTGCCTTTGTCAAGGCATGTCAATGCATTTCCCAGAGGTACACTCACAGTTGTTATGTCATGAAGTCTGCCGGGTAGACTTTTTTTTTTTTTTTAAGCGGAAGACAGTGCCACTCCTCTTGAACTGATTTTACTTACATTTTTCTTGCAAATCTCTCTCTAAATCTCTACATCTGTTAGGTAGAACACATGTAGATACGTACACTCAAATGCACTGATACAAAGCCACATACACAAAGGTTGCTCTGTAGAATTGCTAATTTTTAGAAACCCAGTCTTGACATTTTTTCAATACATACAAAAGACAAGGGAAATTACTCATATATTATATGATATTTCATGTCCATAATCATGTCCATCTATTCTGAAGATACTTGGCTCCTTTGTTTTATGTTATGTTGTTTTATGGACTATTGCAACAGATGTCAAGGTTCGGATACAATCGATTCATTGATTCAGTTTATGACAGAAATGAATTTGTCTATGATGTTTATTCAGGGTTTAGTTCATATGTGGTAAAACTCTGACCTCTAGTGGTCAGGAAAAGTTGTGCAAAAGTAAGTCATCACACATTATAACGATCAATGTGATGTAGTAGGCAGTAGTCCTCCTCAAAATGTGCATTTAGAAACATATAGACATGCAGCTGTGTGACAGTCAACACAGTGTTCTATCACTGTGATTTACAGTCTGACTATAAATTGATTAATTACTCAAACGTAGAGGTTAATTTTGGAGCTTCCTTGGAATTCCTATCAACGAATTCTAAAGCAAGACTTCATTGTGCTAATAAAAGAGAGATATCATCAGTACTAACTATTGTTTTTGTTTAGTAATTAATTCATTATACATTTACTTATCACTGCTTAGTTTTATTAGCTTTTGTGTTTTATGATACAATATTATTTTGTTTGGGGAAAATAAACCTGTATTCAGGGTTAAATATATGTTTTCACAGAAGAATATATACAGTGTGGGAATGTTATTAATTTGCGGTTCAGGTACTCAAGTATTTACATGTGACTACAGAAACACATTTTCTATCATGTCTACTATATCTTATATATTAAAAGTAAAATTTTCCTTAATTTGATTGAATTAATAGCTCAGGATGTGGGAAAAATTTAATTTGGATGTTGACATTGCACTTTTGATATGCCTCAGGAACATTTTCTGATGCACTGTATGGCCCTTGCAATGATAAATGAACAATATACCATATAAATATCAATTATTATAATTATTATTGTTTATTTATTTTTTACTAATGGTAAAATGGAATGGAAAGTATATTATGAATAGATAGACGTGTACACTAAGAGTTGTAGGAAATAGTGACGTTGCACCTCAATACTCATAATATTCACTGCTGCTGTTCTCATACATCACCACTAGATGGCAGAAAAGTCATGATGAAATTAAAAACTGATGGTTTAAAGGTACAGTCAGTAAGAAACATTTCCTCACTGTGACATGGTGTATATGATGTGACAACATCAATCAGACTCAGGTTTTCTTTGTTCTTTTGATACACTAAAATTTGCTTCAATAACAATTTCAGAAATTTTGATTTACTTCATTGTGTTATTTACAACACTGGTTTGTGCAGAAACTGAATGCAGCTGTCAGCTGATAGATGGCATTAACAACAGGAAACTGAAGAGGATGTAAGTGGTTCATCTAGTAGCATTGAAAGAGCTACCAGGCTAGCTTCCCTGCTTAAGCCTGTTTCACTTTGAAGTCAAGCTACATAGACTTCTGTAGCCCCCTTGTGACCCCAAATTGTGACCTTGACAAAATCAGTCTAAAGTCTGTTCCACAGAGAGGATGAATGTGGATTAGATGGGAATGTTGTGTATTTGTGGTGTGTGTGTGTGTGTGTTTGGAAGAGAGAGAGAGAGAAAAGAACAGAAAGGTAAGAGATCAATTAGAGACAGAGAGCCCTACTCAGAATGCTCATATACTGTAGGAAGGATGGCGTATTTTGAAACTGAAAATATTTCTGACTGAAACCCCATGGTGAATAAAACTGAGCCATATGAAACAGAAGTCATATGAAGGCTAGTGACTTGTGAAAATTTTCTGCTGTATTTTAATTGAAAGTAAACTTCACTTGATGAACAATTTCCAGTGAAAGGTGCATGTTGTATAGTTTTGGCTGTTAGTGTGCAGATCCTTGCATTCTCGATTATGCTCCAACTTCAGATCTGCAGCTCAGTCCTGCATAAATGATCATATGCAAACTTACATACAGTACGCACCCACGCTCCCTTTGAAGTACTGACTAAAACGTAATACTGACAACACATACTCATTTTCATCACTACACTGCACGTGCAGTGTGTGGAATTACAGGAGGAGAAACAATCTGTGTTTCCCAGCTAACTGTGTTTATCCAGGCTTGCGGAGGAGGCCACTCTCTGGGCCTCCTCAGTCCACCTTCGAGCCTCCACTGGCTCCAGCCTCTGTTGATATAGACATTGTGGACTATTTTCAACAATAGGGCCATGGTGTAAGCTGTGTTTAGTTGGCCGGCTATGTGTTTCTTCCTCAAAACTGTGTGTTATGTATATGTAGGTGGGAACATGCCCGTGTCCGTTAAAATTAAAAATCACAATAGAATTGCTGTTTTCTTTTGTATTGTACAGTGGATGCATGAGTTTGATCTGGTTAATTGGTGTTGACACACTATAAGACAATTGCACAATGTAAGGCTAACATCATAGGCACATGATAACATGTACCAGGACCTCGCATACTGTATAGTTCACACAGTCCAAACTGTCCACCAGAGTGGTTGCAGACTGACCGCAAAGGCTCTTAAAGTACACACACAAGTCTGAAGAAATGTCAGCAGTGGCGACTCTTGAATTTAGAACAGCTTTCATGTAAAGTTATCCTCATGCACATTCTTTTATTATGTGTGGGTGTAATAGTAACCCTCTTTGACAGAATTTTCACTTCCTGGTATTGGAGAAATTGCTATTTTTCCTGGGGGTAATTGGCCTTTCCTCCCCCGACCTGTCACATCAAGATGAATGACTTAATTTGTGAAGGCATGTGGCCCTAACCTGCTTAATTAGAACAAATAAATCCACCAGAGTGGGTAAAGGTCACCACAGAAGTGTTGCTACATGAACTGGTATATCAAGTCAATCCCACATATTGACTGTACGGCTGTGGTGTCCATTTGCTTGCTCAATTGTCAGTGAGTATATGTGTTGTATTCTCATCAGACAAAGAAAAAAATTAAAAATAGACTCCAGTTCATATATACAGTATGTACCTGAGTCTATTCTGTATCTGCATCTGTCTTTCTGCACCAGTCTTTGGGTGTGAAACCACAGACGCAGCTACAATAATGTTCTGTGATTAAACAAGGATTCTTTACCTAGTTTTGTCACTTCCTACATTTCAATACTCATCTTTCTGCCTTTGGACACTCCCCATTTGACTTAAACTCTCCTTTGCCTCTCCAGAATTATTTTCATCATTTAATGTACTGAATGAAATTATGTTGACCATAAAAGAGGGAAGTAATTAGTAGTTTAGCATAGTTCTGCTGTGTAATGGGTAATTCATATTTCCGATTTTGCTGTTGTAACAAATAGTTCAGCCAGTACTGTATTATGTAGTCCAGAACCAATACATACAGAGGGTGTATAAAGAAAAACAGAAATGGAATGATTGATATATGCAATGTACAGTGTCTTTATAGACCCACAGAGAAGTGTGCAGAGTGCAAAAGTCCATAAATATAGTGTGTACATTGTCTCTGTTAATCCAGAGTGAGGTGTGCAAAATGTGCAAAAAAAGGGTCTGAAGTGAGCTGCGCAGAAGAAAGAGTTTAGGTGGGCTGGGCAAGTGTCCAGTGAGGATGCTGGGGTAGTGGGTGTTGTGGCAGGTCCAGAAAATTCCAAACTCAGGTGGAAGGCCTGGAGAAAGAAGCTTCTCCTCATATTCTTTGTTTTTGCCTTCAAGTAGCAGAAACACTTCCCTGACCACAGCATAGACTCCATTATTGGGATGGCAGAGGTCCTTAGCTATATTCCTGGCCTTGGTTGAGCACTGCTTGCTGTAAATCGATTCCAGGTCAGGGAGCTCAGTGCGGATGGTACACTCAGCAACACCCTCTGGAGAGCACTCCTGCTTGGTGCTGTTCTTTAACCAGGCTGTGATTCTTCCAGTCAGGATGCTCTCAATGTGATGTGAACACCTAAGTACTGGAAACTGTCCACTCTCCTCACTGAGGTCCCATTAATTTTAAGTAGTTGGTAGTTCGCCCCCATATTTTGCCTCTACATCATAGTCCTTTGCTCTAGCTTTGTGTTTTGGTGAACACTATTGTCTTGTCAAATTTTGACTTAAGCAGCTTTTCTCATTACTTTTTGTTACAAAATAAACAAGTCCGGAGTGGACTGATCTGCTCTACTCATTCACTCCCAAATGACCCAGCTCTTCAAGCAACAGAGAATGGTGAGATCCATCTGCCAGCTTCTCGTCCTGTCCATTAGGTACCATTAGGCTGCCTCTTTCCATCTGAGTCTCCTGTAAACAAATGAGCCAGCCTTCGCGTTGATCTGTGAGAGGAGACATCGACCCCCATCCTTCGTACCATTCGCCAGTCTAAACACACACAGTCCCCCTCATGTCATCACCGCGTTCCGCATACAAACCCATAACTTGGCTCAATCCTGCACAATGTATAATGATGTCAAAAGTGTGCCACTCCAACACACACACACACATGTACTTTGTTCTCCAGTGTAGCTGGCTCTAGCTTCACAGTATACTTGCTCATCTACAGTAACTCACAATCGCAGCCCCATATCCTGCAAAGTAGGGCAAAGGTCGGCAAAGCTTTATGTGACTTTTGTCTTCATCCTTGTGTGTTTATTTGGGTCTGGGTCATGGACCGGTCTGTATATACTGTATGTGTGGTCTGAGAGAGAGGATGAAGAAGAAGCAAGAGCATGTGTGAGACACAAATGAGGCAGTCGAGGGGTACCCCGATAGGCCCCAGAATTCCCCTGAGCAGCACCCAGCATAGAGGAACAACTATGGCCTTTGTTGGTCACCCCGTGGATCTCACACACAGTTAATATAGACTTTTCCCACTGACTCTGCCAAGAGTCTGAAGTCATTTAATGAAGTGGCGGCTGAGTTTAGAAGGAGCCAGTGTGCTCACTGCTTGCACTGACAGAATGGAAAATGTCTGTGTTATGCAGCGTACAGCGAGTGACAAGAGGAGTGTGTTCTGATACTCACCTCTCTGCACACATACACATTCAGATACAACAAAGCTTTATGAGAAGAGACATGCATTTGATCTGGATGGTTTTAGCTCATTCATTCAGGGATACATCATTGACTCCAACAGGTTTGTAATCAGCTGTGATTAAGCCTGATGATAGCAATGTTCCCTATTCTGAATCCACAACTTAAATGCTAAATTGGCATTTGGTCTTTGTTATGTCTGTGTGAATCTTGTGTTTTTGGATAAATTAAGTGGAACACTTTTGCAAAAAAAATCTCAAGGCCTAAACATGTGACACTTGTGTACTTGAAATGAGAAAGCATAATTGTTTCACAAATCCTTTGTAGTTATCTCTTTGTTTGGTTCATTTATCAGTGCAAAATCTCACCTTTCATGTCCATTTTCACGGCTGTCTATTTATCCACTCCTGCTATGAATGGACAGTATGTCTGTATGTATTTGGTCGCACTTCTATTCAAGCCCCTGTCTTTTCATCTATCTATGGGCAGATTGCAGTCTGTTTTGGTGTCCTATTGTGCAGCTGTCAGTTATTTTCCAAACACTCGAGTGTCATTTGCTTCAGATTCCATCCCATTCAATTCTCGTCTCTTTTCTATGGCTCCTCTAGCGTACATCTCATTGAGTGTGCATCAGCGGGCAGATTCATTCTTCTCTTCTTCTAAAAGCACTTTTTTTTCATAGCAGCCATAAGCCTTCTTTTTAAATCCATGGACAATATGTTTTTGTCCATCCTCCACCATCCTTTTCAGTGGAGAGTGCAGGGATTCTCTCTCTTTCACCCTTCTCTCTCTCTCTCTCCCTCCCTCTCTGAGGGCATCTGGGAGGACCCCTGAGTGTGGTGCTTCTCTTGAAGCTCAGTTGTCTGCCTGTAATGAACCATGATGAAAGATAACAAAATGAAATGTAATAATTCATGCAGGCCTTGGTGAAGAGCGCGTGGCTAGCAGTTGGCCCGGGCCGTGATAGCCTCCTGCACGGCTCCCAGAACAATACGCTGGCCCTGCCAGCACCACTTGCCCTGCTCTGGTCCAGCAATCTTGTTGTTATGTCCTCTCACTGCTATTCAGAGTCACTTAACAGTGGAAAGCTGTCTCTGATTGCTGAAATGCCAGAGCATCTCTTTGGGAAACAAGGCAAACTGTCTCCTTGGACCCACTGTCTTTTTGGAAATCCTCCATTCTTTACCCCTCTCCTCTTATTTTATATGTTTGAACTTATCTTATCAGGCTTTTGACCCATACTCAACTTTGTCACATGGAGCCTAACAATAGCAATGTCTGTCATCGCATAATGTTCCTCTTCCTTTGTCTACTGTTCTAATAGTCTTTATTTGCCTAGCTCTTTAAAAGACGATTCCAAGAACACAGAGATGTTTTATGCCCTTCATTCGAGTTTGATGGCACTATGAACCTCATTAAGCAGTCCACCTATTTGGGAGATATTATTTGCTTGCAACCTTGGCAATCATGGAATTTAAACTTGTGAAATATGTTAAAAATCTACTCTGTTACAAGAGTTTGAGAGACCAGATTGTGTTGCCACTGTGCCCAGTTATTCTGTAGCTTTGGCGAGGGAAGACTTAAAAACGGAAAACATGAGCTCCATTCCACACCACATAATACACTGTATTAGTGAAGAACAGCATATACCTGATTTGAATTCAAGTCTTTGAACTTTGAAGGCTGGTGTCTGCTTGAAGGTTTTGCTGTCCTATGACAAATTATGTGGTGTGGATGTTGGTGGTGGAAGATGGCAGTGGAGACGAGGAGAACGAACAGAGCCTCGAGGTTTTGACGTTTGTGTGTGC
Organism: Sandelia bainsii; assembly: GCA_032362345.1. Classification (NCBI taxonomy): domain Eukaryota; kingdom Metazoa; phylum Chordata; class Actinopteri; order Anabantiformes; family Anabantidae; genus Sandelia; species Sandelia bainsii. The sequence continues at coordinate 5,948,821 of JAUMHL010000027.1, read as the reverse complement.
GCGTGCATGCATGCGTGTGTGTGTTTTTGTACCTTTCAGTGTAGAAGCTCCAGTGTGCACGTTAGGCTTCTTGAATATTCTTTTGCTAGTTTTCAAAGAAAAAGACAATAGTGTGATTGAAAACATATCTTTCCCACAGTTCACAGTTCCCACAGTTTTGCTCAATCAGCAAAACAGCAAAGACAACACACACTTCAGCTCCGCTCTCATTTGTAAGAAGCTTGGTGCCCAGTGCTAAAACTGATATGTTTGTGATGTTGTGATGTGTTCTGATTATTCAAACATGCCCTGAAATGTTTTGCCATGGGAACACACACATGTACGTTAGAGGCAGAGACAACTCCATGTTTGTGTCTTTGTCTCGGAGCACTGCATTAATAAACAAGTCTGAAGGTGATTTTGGTGGATATTGTGAATACATTAAGAGACACCAACACAATCCATCTGTAAAGTACAACTATACAATAAAATTGGTTTTGAACATGTTCAACTTTGTATTTTTCAACTTACGGACAAATACTGTTCATTATTTTCTGTATACCACAGAGGGAGAGTTGCCGACTTGGCTCATGTGGATGTTTATTCATACATACATTGATTTGTTGTGGATTTGTCTGCAAGGCCAGCCACCATGCAAGAGTTAGTTGAAGGGAATAACAGAAAGGGCGCAGAGCATTTACGTTCTCAGTGCCTGAGAGACACACACATTTGTTGTCTGAGGCCGGTGGGCTTAGATTTTATATCTGAAAAGTTGTGTTGACAATTGCAAAATAACCTTGAACACAAAACATTCCGAAAGATGGACAAAGAATGAAGAAAGATAAGAACACAATGAAAGAGAGTCCCACTGTAAGCGTGCTTCGAGTGTGCCAGTTCACCAGTTTGGTGGTCTTCCTCTGAAGGTTGTTAATTAGTGCAGAATGTGGACTACAATTCTACTGCCAGCACTGATGAAAAGAGGAAAGGGAGAGAGAGGGGGAAAGCTGTATAGCTGCCAAGAAACAGGAATTTGTGATAGGTTGAGAGTGGTTCCAAATGCTGGAGCAAAGCATCGAGACTCCCAGAGTTCCTGCCTCGTGACCTTTGTGTTTGCTGCAGGACCCATGAGCCGCAGAGTCAGACACAGCAGCACAGTGAGCAACTGTAGACAACAGCAGTAAATGCAATGGGAATTTGCAGTGGTTGGAGGAGGCAAGGGGAGTGTTCATCTCAAGATCCAGTATAGTGTGGCAGAGCCATGTGTGAACCCCATGAGCTACAAAGTCCAGTGCTGCATTTTAGCACAGAACGAACATTATAAAGTAAAGAAAGGAACTGAATATATTACAGAACAGTTTTGTAGAGTTGGAGAGGACTAAAGCTGCTTAGGGGAAAACAGGGAAGCCAACACAAATTGCTGTATTGGCCACACATCCATCTCACTTTCACACAAAAGAGGCATCAACCCTGCCTCATTTCCAGGCTTTACCCAAGGAAATAAATGTTTACTCTTGTTATTTGATGGTTCCTTTTGTGTTGTTGAGGTATAAATCCATGTAGGAGGATGTTCAAAAGGTCCTAAATCCTTTTTAAAGATATTGCTCAATACTCTGTCAGGCGTTGCTTTGCAGATATGCTATATGCTTTGTGAATGGCTATAGATTAAGTCAGGTGACGCTCAATGCGGCTTTATTCAAGCCATTCACACACGACAACATTCACAGCATTCACACAAGCAGTTCTTAGGATAACCACACACAGCGACACAAAAGAGAAACCAACATCCCCTTCTCTCCAATCTAAACCAGTCTATCTGAATGTATGTCACCCAGTGAAGTACTAACACCATGTCAAATAAAATTGAATAAAGCAGGATTATGGACTATATAAGCATTGCAAGACTTCACAAAGGTGCTCTTTAGGATCACAGGCTACACATGTGAGGGCTGGCTGAATACTGTAAAAGTAACAAAAAAGGTTATTATCCAAATGTACCAGTGTGTCACTACAATTATTCACCCAACCACACTTCACACACACACACACACACACACCATCTTCAGCGCAGTGCATATCCTGGGAGTGGAGAGGTTGGATGGAAAACACCATTATGTCATCCCAGTTGCACCCACCCTGACTGGCCACACTGTGGTGCTTTGTGTGCAGCAGACAGAGGAGCAGGGAGTTTGGATGAACTGATGGCTGCTGTAATGTATGTCACATAAAGATACAGAGATGCAAAACTGCAACCAACAGTTGATCATTTTCATTATCAACAACTCTTTTTGTGATTGTTTATTGAATCAATTGGTCATGAAAGATAAAAAGATAAAAATGACAATCACAACTTCTCCAATATCTTCATATTGCTTCAAATTGTCCAAACCCCCAATTATTTGACTTTGGTAGTATAGTACTGTAAAAAAGACAAGTAGCAAATCTTCATATTTTTAAATCCATTTATTGTATCAAATTTGCAGTTGTTTTATTGTATATTGTGTACTGTCATTAATACATTAATAGAATGACTGACTGTTTTAGCACTACAGAGATGCATTTCAATTAGAATGTCTATGAAATGTCTTCTAACATCTGCTCTCAGCCAACCACCTGTCTGCTGTCAAGTGCGATATCAATGCACGCCGTACACTTGTTAATTATCTCCCCTGAATAAAGTAATGTCAGTCCAAATATGCATAACAGGATTGTAAAGAAGCATTTTATTCACTGTCTTTATCGCTTCTTTCTCTTCTCCTCTCTCTTTCTTTCATACTTTCTTTCTTTCTCTACGTCCAGATGCCATTTCTCAAGTCTTTCTGTCTGCTGAAGTGGTATGGTGTGTGTGTGCGTGTTTATGTGTGTGTGCGCGTGTATGTGTGTGTTTCTGAGCTCAGCATGCCTCTGTACACCAACTAGAGCCTGTTTCCCAGGAGACACACAACTGCGTGTGCTAGGAGGGTGGCAGAGGGATGGTCGAGGGGACGGATGGATGGGATGGGGTGATGGAGGGGTGGCATGTCGAGCAGGCAATGGGAAGGGTGGAGGGACTGTTGAGGGGTGAAGTAATGAGAGGTGTTGTGGGAGGGGAGCTGTGGAGGGGGTGGCAGCAGAGCAAGTTGAGGCCAGGCGGGTGGCATGGCAGTGGGGCCTCCTTGTGTCCTGGTCCCTCTTGTCCCTCCTGGTCCCTTTTGCGGACAGCATCTGCAGCCTGCTTTACATGCAAAACACACCCTGCAGAGAGGGCGTCTACACATGGGGCTAAGGGGGCCAGAAGAAAAGCATTCCTGAGGCAGTGCTGGGAGAAGAGGGAGGGGGTCTCTTCAACAGCCTCTCTCTACCAGTGTCTCTCCCAGATGAAGCCATGGGGGGATGCTGTAATAAGGGATGAGAGGATAAATTCACTGCAGATTATTTTGCTTTGGGCTCAAGCTCATTTCCATACACAGTTAATGCTTTTGTTTTGTTCCTCACAAGAACTTAGTTTCATTTACACTCGACCTGACACTGTCAACCCAACTTCACAGTGATGTCTGTTTTCATGTTTTGCCCAAGAATCAGTTTTTATGTCTGTTGGATGTGAGCAGACAGGAGAGTTAGTTTGGAATATTTGAAGAGAAGGAGGACATGATTTAGTGGCTCGCTGAAGGAATGTTTCTCATCTTGCTCACACTTTTAGAAAACTAAAACACTAGAAACTCAGGTAGCAACTAGTGGTCGACCAATTGATCAGCCAGTGCAAGTGACTCACTAGGACGCATTTTATTAGCATTTAAAGAGAGCAGTGAGTGACATTAGCAGATCTGAAAACACAGTTACAGTGTTTCTGCAGCAGCCTCTCCTCTCTGTGTTTGCTCTCTGTGACTGTGGGCGGAGCTCAGCTCCTCCACACAGAGTGGACAGCCGGCAGGAGAACAGAGGGAGCCCAGGTGAGGTGAGGCTGCTAAACAAGCACCAACTCTCAGATTAACAAACATCCCACCTCTCCCAGAAGTTTCGTGAGTTTCACATATTTTAATGGCAGCTCCCTGATGTCCCAGTACCTGCAAATTATATAAAATCTCCTGGATATCAGATTTTTTTCTCTCTTCCTGTCATAAGTGTGTCTACCACACCCAGGAGTACACAGCATGTGTGTTTCCAAAACTACTTTTATTTTGAAATACTTGACTTAATTAAAATATTTTCATAATTCCTTAAATGCTCATTTAAGTTGAGAATACGTGTGTTTCATTTGTAATTTGAAGCTGTTGTTTTATCTGGTGCAAAAAGAGAATTGCATTGGCTGTTGAAAAACCCATATTGGTCCAATACTAGATGCAACTCACTTTGAAATTGAAGTTGTCCTGGAGCTAACTAGTTCACAGTTGTCCCTTGTGCTGCTGGTGTCCCATTGTTAACAGTGGAAAGAACATTAATGAAGAAAGAAGGGCTAATATTATAATAATGTATTGTATTCCATGGCTTTCTCTTTTTTCCTTTTCCTTCCATTATGCGTAGTGTTAAGTCACTGTGCTGCCCAGAACAATGTATCCAACAGTAACCACATGTCACGGCATGTGAGTCATCTCATACAGAGGACACTGTGTGTGTACATGTCCTCAAGGGAATGCCACCCGCCAAGAAAAGCAGGCACATGCATATACTCCACAGACACACCTGATATATTTTCTGATAATATTTTTTTAACACTATAGCTGTAGCAACACAGCATTTGTTATTACTGTCAAGTCAGGTCACAATATGCTAGACAGTGTCTTTTAAATGCATTAGTGAAAATAGCACAGAAGCCATTTAAGGCTAATGTCTCACAGGCATTGTATTCAGAGCTGGACTGTCATTTTGTGCCTGCTTTCTTTGGAGTCTCAGGTCACCAAATGTCTTGGTTTTATGCACTCTGCCAGTGACTGAGGAGAGGCATAATTGACTCATTGTAGGGATTTAGGATACTCGAGTGACATTTGGTAGTGTTTCATCTGACGCAGGATAGGTTGTCTTTCTTTGTCAGTCTTGACAGGAAAATGAGAAGAAAATTGAAATGTGGCTCTGGTGTCTTGTGCCCTTTCATTTTGGCTTTATAAAAAGTGTCATTGCACATGTCTTTATTACCATGCAGCCTTAACATGTTATTCTCTAGACAGATAATTGTTAAGGCCCAACTGGACTAGAACATTCACTGGATCAAAACTGGTCATATGTTCACCCAATTTTCTTACATCCATCTTCCCATGTGTCTAGACTTACATCCCTCCAAATTAAGGTGTATAAAATTAGTATGTTGATGTGACTCTCAGGCTAAGTTCAGGCCTGATAAAGTTTTCCCGGTGCATGATTGTATTAAAAATGAACTTCTCCTTCTCCACTTTTGTCCTATTTTCTTCTTACTTTTTGCTTTGTTCCATTCCACCTCCTTCACTTGTCTACCTTGTCCCATCCTTCAGCTCTCTCTGACGATACTCCACTATAAAGAGTGCTGTGTCGCTTCTAAATTCTGAATCAAAGCTTTAATGAACAGCAAAAAGCTACCATCGAAGTGTTCCCTTCCATTGCCAAATGACCCACTGTCTCTCCTGTGACTTTCAGTGTTTGTCTTTTCCATTCCCACAGAAGGACCCTTCCTCTTTCTTTTTAAATTCTGCAGCAGAAGTGAATTGTGTAACATTGCTCTCTTTGTGTAACTAGTGTGTGCAATAATAAACTGAGGAAATGAGTGTTATTGCCACACTTAATGTTAACATTATCCATATCAGGAGGTAGATTGCTGCTGGCTCAAGTTTCAAAGCACAGATTGTCACAAGTGTAGTTTATGGTAGAGATGAATGAGCTGTTTCAATCCCTTAATGTCAATCAAACCAGAGTTTGACCCCTGTCTAAATGAAAATGTCTTTTCATTCACTGCATTGGAAATTGTCTCTGTGATTCCCTTGACTTAAAACATATAGAACACCAGGTCAGTCAGCTTAAGTCAATCGGCACATTTGTCCTGCTAGAAAATACTAAAAAATAAGTGTCTCCAACAATTCCAAGAACATTGTTTAGCATGATGACCAGATACTACCCTGCACCATTAGAAGCCCCTTAGAAAATCCTTCTAAAGAAGTGCAGAGTTTGTCATTGCCATCTTTGTCCTGGATGCACTATGTGCTTATAATATGATGTCAATCCACATTTGTTGTGCAAAAGGCCCCATCTTCAGTTGAATTTCTTTCAGAGGGATTGTCTCCATCCAAAGCATGCACCATCCAAAAAGACACCTTTTAAGCATAAGGCAAAGGTTGTGATTAAGCATCTTCCTCTGAAGATTTTGAATGCAATGTGGTGAAGCCTGTGCCTTGGGGGCAGCAAGTAGCTCAATGGGTAGAGAAGTCGTCAACGAACCTCAGGTTGAGTGGTTCAATTCTTGGTTCCTTCAGACTACATGTTGAGGTGTTCGTGCACAAGACACCGAAACCCTATAGTAGTGCCGTCATCTACTGCAGCTGCTTGAGCAACAATTTCCCCAAGGGCATCAATAAAGTATGTCATCATTATTATTATTATTATTATTATTATTATTATTATTATTGCTTGTGTTTGCATGCAGCTCTTTGCACATGCTCTGTGCAGCGTCCAAGAAGCTGCTGGGAGACCTCAGGAGCGATAGTTGCTGCAGCTGTGACTGAATGGCTGACTGAATAGCTGGCGGGTCGACTGCTGTGTTCATCTTTTGTGTCGTCCTCCAGCACATACCTCACATGCTTGCACACTAGAAAGGAAAGCCTGTATTTACTTGTGTTATTTGCTGAATCATTACCATTTCTGAGCTTTTTCTATGTATTTTTCTCTTTTTCTTGTTTCTTTCCATCTCATTGTCACTTACTGTTTCTCGTCTTGCAGTGGTGGAGGGAAGAGGCAAACCATTGTATAATTACAAACATACAGAATTAAGATCCGGTTTTAAAACTGGCTCTAATCTTAGTTGGATAGCTCTTTTGGCCTCCCAAAAACTAAGCTTTATGGTGTTGTGTGGAGCGGGTGCATGGTCTGTGGCGTCCTTAAATGGAAACTCCTGTAAAATAATCCACTCTTTAAATGGGGATGTTTTGGAATTTGTGCACTTCACAATCTATGTAGTCTCCAACACTCACACCCCTAACAGGAATGCTCTGTGTGTGTCCATGTTAGTGTGAATTTACAGTATGTGTGCAGGATGCAAATATGCTTATCTATCCTGTTATATATGCTTGTTTCTGTGTGCATTCTCATGTGTATGTTTCAGTGTCATGTGGTGTAGCTTTATGTGTCAAAAAAAAACTCCAGCAAATTCATATGTATCTCATTAATGTAGATGACAGCACCCCAAAGTATAGAAAAAACAAACACCAATAAAAACAAGTAACAATACAATTACAGTGAGATTATTGAATGGTGCCATGTCTTAAATGAACAACAGAGCCCGTTCATGAGACCTCACGTCATTTGGTTACACTTACTGTATAGTGGTTTACATTAAATGTTTGCCTCCAGTTTGGTCTTTGAAAACCGTATTTCCATTGCAGCTAGTAATTGTGGGTCTTCTGCATCTGAGAGGGCAGATGTAGTTGCTTAAGTCCCTTTCCATTGCCTTCATTGTGCCTGTTCTCTGCAATAGCTGAGCCATTTTTTCCAGCATCATGTGTGGTTGATCACAACAAGCTAACATGAACACCAGTGATGATGTTCTGGGGAATAACGTTTTGCTGTAGTTCAAAATGAAGCTTTACTTGAACATGATACCTTCCTTGAATTCTGCTGAAATATTATATATAATTTTCTTTCTATGTGCTAATCTTTGACAACTCCGAGCTTTCTACTGTTTACAGTTGTCGAAAATAGTTTGTCTCCTTTTATCCTCCTCCTTTTTAAGTCACACTTCTCTGACACCAAAGAGGAGATGGAAGCCACAAGTGTTCTCTCCCTGTAATTTTCCATGTCTCCCTAAGCACAGAGCACGAGCAGATGGAGATGCTGCTCTCTGTCCACATGTGTGCACATATTTGTCTGTATGTTATGAAATAAGTCTTTGAAATCATGTTCTGAATCTCGAGTTTGCACTTTGATTTCCTACTTCTTGCTCAGTTCCTTTTTGGTGTTGTATCCCACGTCATTGTGCAATGTTTCAACCACTGTTCACTGAAATGTCAGAGCCTGAAATGAACTTGAACATTACTGACAACAATTCTTCAACCTGTCGCTATCCAACTCATACTCTTCAGCTTTGGTCACAGGGACCTGTTTGGTGATCCCTGCGTCATCCCTCCTACACTGAGAAGAAACATTCCCTGACCCTGTTCTATCCAGCATCTTTGCACACATACACACAGGAGGGAATGGGAGGCCCCACCACTGGCCCAGCTGTTCCAGACTCCCTTGCCGCCCTGGGCCCCACATTCCCTCATTCAAGGGAGCTTTGTAGTTCTGACATCTTGGAACAGTTGAGCAGCTCAGCTTCTAATGCTGCTGTAATGGTGAGAGAGAGGGAGAGACAGAGAGGGAGGGAGGGGAGGGGAAAAAGAATGAGACAGGCTTTCTGTGTGCTTGCTTGTTACGCTCAATCTCCCCACTCCTCCCTCCATCTATCCCTCCAGCCCCCTCATCTCGAATCCCTTTACAGTACTTTACCAGGGCCTGTGCTTGGGTGTTTTGGTTACATCACATTTAGACTGCACTATAATGTGTTTTACCATGCTTTGTTATCCCATACTGCATGTGACCCAGTCTACTGAATGATACCATATTGCACTATACTGTAATGCAATATTCTATAATTTTCCATCCTGCATATGGTAATCTTCCATACTCTTTTATATGTGTTTACTAAAGTCTGTTCCTACCCCAGACTGTCTGAGCCACACTGTGCTGTACTGTGTTTGTACCAGGCAGCTACTGTGTTTGTAGGAGTCTGCTAGACTTCTGGTTAGATCATACTTCACTGCACTGAGCTGTATTGTACTTTTCTGTGTAGCTGGTGTTTTTGCCTCAGAGATGTTGTTTGTGAATCAGCTGTTAGCCCTACTGATATAGACCTACTGAATGGGTATATAATGGGTAGTTAAATAATTCTTAACGGCAGCCTAATAATGACTTTTAGTCTCATTTTCCTATGCCCTAGGATTGACATAAAGTTCAGTATCATCACTGAGTGCCAATGCTTGAAAGCAATTCAGAAAATCATATGCTAATTTTTGTCTTGGCAGACAGTGCCTTTTACCTGCCAACAGCATGCTGCTGTTGTTTGCACTTAAATGCTTACTGTGTGTTTGTTTGGTATGCCTTAATTCCCAGAGCTATCTGTGTCACAACTTTTAATATGACTGATTGGCATCGCTCCCATGGTGCTAAGTTTTAACTCGCTGAACTTCAGGACTTTTGCCAGCCTTGCACTTACACAGCCCTGTTTCTCCTCAATGACATACCATTCAGGAAAGGCCAGTTTATGGGGTAATCAAGGCGGTTTATCTGAGGTTATGGAATTGTAGATCTCAAGACTGGACTAATTGCTCTCTTCACTCCCTTGTTACACTAGAAGGGCTATTTGCTTAGCCCACTTATCCATTGCAATCTGTTAAATTCACATTTGCTCCACAGAAAACTTCATGGGAAACTTGGTCTGATCAGGTGCCAAGAAAGGTTTAAACATCCCACTCTAAAACAAGTTAGTGAATGTGTGTGTATATGCATTTACATTTGTGCACATGTCTGTGTTTGTGCATCTATGCCTGAGTGCACATGTTTTCCGGTGTTTCACGCAGCAAAGGCGTGTGCCTGAAAATAATGGGGCTGCTCATGATTTAAAAAATCTCCATTTGCAACAAACAGACTGGGCTCATAGTGTAAAGGAACCCTCTGGTCAATGACATGCAGACCTTTTAAATTCCTCCAAGTACAGCTCCCTCAATAGTCTCAGTGACGGAGCTTTCTTACGCAGATATTGCATATTTTCCTCTCTCATTCCACTGTCCAGCAGATACATTACATGCATATAATAAATATCCTCTTGTTTGAATTTCGTAAGCAGCAGAAAAGAATGCTTGTGTATGAGAGACACTGACATAAATTGAGAGAGTGAAAGATATTTACAGTAGATTCTTGTTGTAGTACCTACTTTTGACCTTAAGATGGAACTGCTGTATTCATTTTAATGCTTTCCTTGGGAAGAGTGTTCTCCTGATTCTGTTGTGATGTTCACCTGCCATAATGAGTGTACTGGAAAATACTGTTAGTCGAATAGTATGATGATAAAAAAACCCATATGTCGATTACATAAATTAATATAGACAGAATAAATGAATGGGAAGACCCTTGGGCTTGAACGATGTAATGAATATCTATGACATGTGCTTTGAATTATACAAAAGTGACAGCTTAGCTCTACCATGACATGCATAGAGTTGACAGTTCATAGAAATTCAGTGGACAGTAGGCTTACAATGACAGTTTCCACACAATATCTATATCTTAATATCTACTGACAGATTTGACAGATTTCCATGCCATATGAGGAGACTCACTGAAAATGTAGAAATAGTTACTGTGATGTTATCAAGATTATTCTGGTACTCCATCCTTGGTCTGCCTCTTAAATGACACATACAAAGTCATTTGGCTGTATATTAAATATCTGCAGTGAACAATTGAATGTAATTTTCCTAATGTTATAATTATTATGGTTATATTTAGTGTTTCAAGCGGGCTACAATTTACAAACTATCAGTTCGTTTCACTGTTTAATTATAATGTTTTGTTTAACTCAATGTTTGGAATCAATAAAGATTTCGAAAGAAAAAAAACATGAGCAACCTCAAATATAGCACCCCCTTCAGTTCCAGAGTGTAATGGTGCCAACTCCATATACCTCCACCCTCGTCCAACGCCGCCCCACTCTGATTTCTGCAGCCAGGTATACTTGGGAGGCCATGTTTTTATTCAAGCACCTCTTCAAAGACACATGAAACACGTCCCTCAAAAGATGCCCTTTTTTCACCCATGAAATGATCAGTGCGTGCTTACAGATTCACACACACACATATGTCAACACCACATAGTTTTTTTCGATATTCAATTTATGGTTTAATTTTCAGTTTGCACTTGCTATTCTGAGTTGGTTTTATGAAAAAGAAAGGACTTTTTTGCCTTTTTCCTAACATAAATCTGTACAGGTATACATATTTTGACTCATAACACCACAGATGTCACTATAGTTAATAATGTTAAGTAAATAAAAAAACATTTTTTTTGATAGGTGTGCTCTAATATTAGTCTATCAGATAATACATTTATCCATTGTCTTCACTATAGGACATATAATGAGTGAGTTTAAACAGTTTTTTTTAATTGAAAACGAGTGGTATATTGTAAGATTTATGGTCTATGGGGCCAATAAAAGGGTTAAAAAGATGCGAGGCACCATTTCGTTAATGCAATTTCAACAGACTCCTGCTGTCATGGGGGCACTCTTTCAACAAACGCTTCAATGGGTTGTATGACTGGGTGTGATCACTGAATGTGATGAGATCACATCATAATTGAAAAGTCTTTACATGCTTTAAGGAAAACGTGATTCACTGCTACAGAATACAGAGGAGAACATGCACTTTGTGATTCAAAATCTTGAAAAAGAACTGTAATTTTATCAGCTAATATGCAAGGGTGTAATCTGCCCCATGATAAAACCTGGTGTTTTGACAAAGAAAGAAGCATGGATGAAGCAGGCATAGATGGATGATTTGAAGAAGGAGCTCAAAGTGAAAACAAAACAGGAAAATGCAGCCGATGATAAAATAAAGAGAGGATACAGAGTTGTCACAAGACGAAGAATGCTTGAAGCTGAGAAGAAAAATCGAGGAACTGGAAGTTACCTTCAGCAGAAGGGAGACAGACCTGCAGGAGAAATGTCCATGTCCTTGAAACAGAGATGGAGAAACCTAAGAAGGAAAAGAACATTCTTAAAGATAATGCAGTGCCGACAAAATACGACAGGGGTAACTGGCCCAAAAAGATAAAGAACCCCTTAAAGAGAAAGGTAGGTGCTCTGACCGTGAAGACCAAATAGATGAGATGACCAACGACAGAAAATCAAGCCGGCTGGCACCAGAGGAAATCATCAACATGCAAAAAGTGTGTGAAAATGAAGCACCTATGTTCAGCACATCCCAACTGCAGTCTAAAGGTAAAACTGTTCCTACTCGGCCCAAAAAGACTGTGTCGACAAATAAAACTCTGCTAACCCCATCACCCCCAAAGTGTTTTGGTTATTTTGGTTCAGGAGCTGTTCCGACCAATCCTCAGTCAAGTCACATCATTCTTCTACTCATCTCCACCAAGTCTCTGACCATGCTGAAAAATGCAGAAGTTTTCAAAACAAACAATTGGCAAGTAACCCAAATTTTTAAATTCTAAAACATTTGGTGAATAATTCCAAGTTTTTATAAATGAAACAATTGGCAATTAATTTTATGAAAACTGGCAATTCGGCTCAATTTGATTATGTCACCCAGGAAGGGGGGTTCCTCCTGCGTGGTCCTTCCCAATGTTTCTTCCAGTTTCACCATTACTGGTTATTCTGGGAGTTTTTCCTTGTCCATTTGAAGAATGATTAATTAAATTAGAAATCATTAATTGATCATTAATTAAAACAATGCAATGACAATTGGTGGTTAATTAGGACTTTTAAGTAATGATATATTGGCATAATAAGTATCAAAAAATTGACAACTGAATAAAAGCTATAAACATTTTGAATGTCTGGAAAGTTTTTTAACACTTAGGGCTGGTTCTAATGTTAGTCACACTCATACCGCTAAACAAAAAAATGTGCTTTTTAAAAAGCAAGCTATAAATAAAAATACTACTTTGATTGAGCTGATTTTTTTCACCTACATCTGACCTAATTATTGATATCAAATACTAATTGATTTTTAAAGATTTTAACCCTTTAAATGCCATGTTTTTATCATGATGCCACCATGTTTTTTTAGATGAAAATTAATTTTTTGTGTTAAATTATTACAGCCTGGGATATGTCAATGTTTAGCAGCAACACTGTTTTTTTTTTCCTGATTATTATTGTTGGTGCAGTGTCTACTCTCATTAAGCACAAATATGCTTCTTTTTTTGGATTCATGTAAGCCAGGATTTATGGTTATTAAATAACTGAAAAAACAATCCTCTTTAGTATCATTGTATTGTTAAAATGGATTCATATCATTAATAAAATACAATTCATCACTTTATCTCATATACATCAACCATTCCTTGACTGTGATGCTTTCATCTCAGTGTCTTGATTGTGTTGCTAAGTGAATACTGCAAAGCTATTGACTTGAGTCTATTGAGACCAATTATCTCAAACACATAGAGTGAGGTCACAAGCACTGGGACAGTTTAACTATTCAAACATTATTGATTAAAATTTTATATTTACCAAGATCTGCTGAAGCGAAACACAATACATACACTACTCACAAAAAGTTAGGGATATTTGGCTTTCGGGTGAAATTTATGGAAAACGTAAAAAGTTCACA
>JAUMHL010000027.1:5874760-5935204 GCA_032362345.1 Sandelia bainsii | reverse complement strand
TTATAGTGCATTTTAGGTTCATCCTGAAATTTCACCCGAAAGCCGAATATCCCTAACTTTTTGTGAGTAGTGTATATCTGAAATGGAACCATATGGCACATCAGTTTAACCGCCTGTGCTCCCTTGAGTCACTTTTTGATTGCCTTATCATGGATCATGATCATAATCACACATAGCATCAGAACCATTTAATGAAAACAATGCACAGAAGAGTGTTTATATTTGGCATATGTACATACACAGCAAAAGCTGTGTTTAAATAATTAGGAGTTTTGAATGAGGGAATGCCTGGCATAATGTGTTAAGGGGTATTTAAGGAAAGTATGTTTATCAGTCTCTCTTTTTTGCAATAAATGTTTTGTCATAAAAGACAGGTCCCATATTTTTTATAAATATCTAACCTGATGTGCTTAATGAATTTGTATCCTGGAGCTCTGGAGGTTTTTAGGGGCTGTGTGTTTTCTTTGAGGACCACAGGTGTGTACCCATCTGGTGCCTTACCGTTGAACCGGTCTCCCTTGAAAGATAGTCTCCATTCTGCCAGCCAAACCAACAATTCACTTTGATCCAGCCACAGTTCATGTCTTCACCATCTCAATTAGCTACTATTTAGTTAATTGCGTGTGTGTGTGTGTGACCATGCCAACAGATAAGTGACAATATGTGTGAGTGTGCACGTGCATTTGCATGTGATAACGGACCTGTTGAATGTGTAGTTTTATGTAAAACTTAATGTCCATGTTTACAAGTTTGTTTGTGCTGCCGTTGGTAGGCAGATGGGGAGAAATGTGCTGGTAGTTTCCCTGACTTAAACCACACAATTTCACTAGAACGCCTCATGGTCAATTGCAAACCTCATTTTGCTTATCAAAGTTTTTTTTAGGTTATAGTGCTATTTACACTCTGGCATTGAACCACAGTTGTGGCAGTTATCAATATTACAATATACTTAATTTACGTTGTCATGGTGTGCTGCTTTTCATGTTTCATATACAGTTCAATGCTTGTGACACTTTGCAAAACATGTGTAGATATAGTTCTTTGCAGTTATGCAGAATGATATAATATAATATGTTACCAGCAATTCTCAACCTCATTGTCATCACAGTTCAAATAACATGTAAACATTTGAGCATGGCGTGCGTAAGGAGGCAAACAAGTAGCCGTTGTCAAGCTACCAGACAGCACAATGGAAACGCAGTGACGCATTGAAGACTGTATGCACGTCCTGTTCTTGGTATTAATTTTTTGGAGGATTTCTAGGAATGTGAGGCAACTGGTGTATTTGGTTTGTTTTTTTCTATTTCCTGTTTGGGTGTTTTTTTTTCTTTTTGCAGTTAGACACATCTCATAACCATACACAGCTAATATTGTCACTCATATAATGTCTGTCATGTTATGATCAGTTTTGATATAAAGGTGAAGGGTTGCTAGTATGAGTGCCTTTCTCTCTGTACATATTATAAATATATAAAGTTGTATGTCTAAGATTTAAAACTTGAAATTTGAGAGTGAAAATCTCCTGCCAGTATGTAGCTGATATAATATTATAATACATTAAATCTACTCAAAACAACAATGTAGTTCTAAACTAGAAGATTAAATTTTGGATATATAGCAGCATTTCCCCCAAGTGAGAATGGATATGACATGGACAGTCTGCTGTTGTGTGATACATATGTGAAAGAGTAACGAGGAAAAACTAGTTCAGACATTTGTATGAAACTTTAACAGCTGGTTGAAACTAGGGTGAACTGAATCTGCTAGACTTAACCAGCTACCTAAAGACTGTAGGTTACCTATCCACAATCGGTTTTTGAACTTACATTGCACTGTTACCCTGTATATCTGTATTTGTCCAATAAGCGAAGGTAGGTAAGACAAATTTTAGATCCCTTCTTCTTGTGTTTGATATTGGTCATTGTGTACTTTTTAAGGCTCCCACCTATGTTTTGTAATAACAGTGAGCAGCAGGCCTCAGGTTGGGCTGATGAGTGAAGGCTGGGTACAGACAAAAATACTGAAATGGACAGAGGCCTTTTTATGGATACAAGTATAATCTGTTTGGCCCAGGCCTGCCATTTTTCACATGATCACTTCCATGGACCAGTTAAAGAGTCAGTCATCTGAAAATGAAACATTTATTGGTGATAACATCCAAATGAGCTCACTCTTGGCAGTTAGAGTTAGTGTCGGGAAGGCTATCAGTGAGATTATTTCATAAGAGACTGTTTCATTAGATATATTGCTACATATCGAAAACTCACACAAAACAAGCTGAACAGAGGAAATGATTTGGAAATAGTGCATTTAAGTTTCCTGTTGGACACAAAATAAAGGATGTCTTTGTCCTCTCTGCCTAATCTTGCGGTCACTTCACTGATGATGGGAATTCCCATTACTGCTGACTAAACAAGAACAGTATCTAAAAATATTAAAGTCCAATTTTAGGGTGCTTGCACTGAGGCAAATTTGTTTCACATGTCTCTTTCTTAGAGATGTCAGTTTCATAAAACGTGTTGTCTTTTGCAAAGTTTAAAATCCAAATCAGCCTTGACAGCACCTATTGTCTGTTCATTTCCACATGATTTGATTTCAGGGTTGTGTTCATCCAAGAATGTGGCTCAGAAATAAGAAACCTTGATGGGCCATTGTGCATGTGTAGTGGGGGTGTGCAGGAGGCCTCAGGTTGAACTGATGACTGAAGGTTTGACATGTATAGACAGTAGAACTGGTGGAATAAGCCAGGGATTAGAGAGGGGGGAAATGGGGTTTTCTTCCTCTGACAGCATCACTACTGTATTTCTAAAGCTAGGCTCTGTAATTTTAATAAAACTGCTGTCAAACTTGCAGGGTGCCATCCATGAAGGTATTTGCGATTTATTCATTGCTCAGGCCTTGAGGAAATACCGTTGCAGCCCATCAACGACTGTTACCTACTTATTGTGACTTTGAGCAAAGTTGGTCTGAAACGCAATATTGCTAACTAGTTGGATATTCAGTGAGAGCAGCCACTGAGTCTACTTAATCCTGCCTTGCCAGTCAATGGAGCCTGACCAAAAACAGTCATTAGCAGTATTTCACTCTCCATTGCAAATGGTGCTCAAGGGGAAGAAAGTCAAGAAATTATCTTGTCATTTACAATAAAGCCTGCTTAATTCTTCACACATATTCATCTAGTAGTTGCTGACAGCTACATGTTATAGTTTGGGCAGAAATGTCAGTAGGATTATTGGAAGTGAATATCTGATATATGAGCGGTAAAACAGAGATGTGCTAAATCAAATATTTGTTACTTGTGTTACCATGGTGATACTGGGGCAAAGTAGTGATGCATCATTATGGCCTACTTGTGTTTTTGGCAGTGTGGTTAATGACATAACAGTATTTGCACTGTGCTGCTCAGTGGCTTCAGACAGTATTCAGATCCTTAAATGATCTTAAATGCGGTAGTGGACCACAAATGTGCTGTCAGAGACTTGTCCAGTCATTCCAGCATTCATAATGTTACATCATTGTTGTGCTAAAAGGAGATTTCTCACCCCAGTATCAGGTGTCGTGCACTCACTCTCTCTAAACCTGGGTGGATTTATCGGTTCTTCAATTCTGAGCAGTCTGCCTGTCCCTACTGGCATGATGCTGCCACCAGCATGCTTCAGCATTGGGATGATATTAGCCAGATGAGCAGTGGTTGGTGATCACCAGACATAGTGCTTGTAGTTCTTTTTTTTTTATTGGTGAAATACATATATAAACCAAACCAATGTCTAAATGCCATGTGACAGAAGTGAAAAAATCCTAACCAAATACTCAAAAGAAACAATAGTGATATCAGAACAATACAAATAAACCAACAGAGAAAAACAACATACTAGTACCACACAACCATTACAGCCAATTCTTAGAATATTGATAAAACACAGCTTTGGTTCAGGAGGTACAGCAGTTGTCCGCCAATTGTGGGTTCGGTATTTCGATTTCCAGCTCCTCCTGTCAAGTGTCCTTGGGCAGGACACTGAACTGCAAGTTGACCCCAGTGGGTCAGACCAGCTGCATGGAAGCTCAGTGAGAGCTGTGTGTGTGTGTGTGTGTGTGTGTGTGTGTGTGTATGAGTGTGTTTGTGTGAACAGGTTAATGAAAAGCAGTGTAAAGCATTTTAAATACCAGTACGGTAGAAAAGCGCGACATAAGTGCATACAAATTTGTTGAAAACAAAAAGGTAACCCAATGGGTTGTTTTTATTTGTGTCATGGTTAGATGTGTGTTAATGATCCAGAGTCATGGCAACTAGACTTATTTCTTGTTAGATCAAAAGGTTCTTCTTAGTTTCTTCAGTCTGTGGAAGCTTAGTAGGAGACCTCAAATGTATCCTCCTGAATGAATGAGATGTTTCAGTTTCAAACACAAAACACATAACTTTACATCTTTGTTAACTAATTTAAATTTTCAGGTTTTTGGATTTAGTGGAAAGATTAAGTTGGTCAGAAGTGGTGTGTGGTCACCCTGCAACAGTTGCCCTGTTACTTACGTATCAGCCTGCTGCTCTTGTGGAGGAGGCTGAGATAGGACGTAGGTCTTCGGAGATTTCCATCAGCCATCGACTCAGATTTTACAGCCATCTGGCATGTCGAGGTTGGGGCTTTGCAGCTTACCTTGTCGCTCTCTGTGTGCTCTGCCGAGCAACATTTGACTTTTGCTTTCAAGGTCATGACCCTCAACTCATTTCCTTCCAGGCGGGCATACTAACAGCAGGGTTAAGTTTACATGATACCCCTGGATAAGTGCTACTTGAAAGTGCCAAGTTTCTGGAATCAGCCCTCACCGCTTTGATACTCTGGTTTCTGTTATGACCCCACTCCGTCCATATTGGCCCTTGGTCCATCTGGACAGGCCCCACACATACACACACACATTTATACACACACACACACACACACACACCATCCTCTATTAGTATCCAGCTTACCACCCCAGTAGGAAGTTTTTTTTAGTCCCATATTGCATATTGTTTTTTTCTTTGTCATCTAATTCTATTTATGGGTGAAAGATCACTTTAAAACAAAGTTGTTTAGTCTTTCCCATTGCAGTTAAACACAGATGTTACTATAATGAAATGAATGAATAAATTAATTCATAGTTATTACTCTTGTGGATTGTAGCAATGGTAAGCTTATCTGTCAGTATTGTAATTATTAATAATGTTTATTGAAATAATTTACAAATGTAAATAACCATATCCATACAAAAGTTCATCTAAACAAATTCATTAAATGTACTATTTGTATTGTCCCTGGTGAGTTTAGTGAGTCTATAATTAACATTCTCAAATATTTGGAGGATTTTTGGTTCTGTGTGGTTATTCACAAAGTAACTCTCCCCTGAGAGCTGCCCTGGAATTTGTTGAATCTTTGAACCCTATACACAGCCGGCTGGTTTCACAGGCCTGAGGAATCTTTCAGTGGTCTTTGGTGCCAGGAGGAGGGCATCAGGTGTCGGGCCAGAGCCCCGGTCATCCCTGATCTGGCTGCCCTAGGGTTTTCGAGGAATGAAAAAGCCAGTGAGATTTCCCAAGCTAAGACTAATAGAAATAACAGGAACATTTAAAGAAAAGGGAGCACATAACACATAAAAATTTGTGTTTACAGTCATTAATGTTTTATGTGAACATGCAGCATGTGTGCATGTCTCAAGGGAAGACGTCTCCATTTCAGCCACAAAACTCTTGTGGATTGGTGGAGGAGTTCAGTTCTTCTCTGCTACTGTGGTGCCTGAGTGGCAATGTCCTTGATAGATTTGGTCCTCTAATATAAATCTCCAGAAGTGAGAGGGCAAGGCCAACCACAGCACTCAAAGGTGCCTCTCATCCCCCATGAGAGACAATCAGTGCGTTTACATACACTTAAGTGACCAGGTTACAGTCAGCTTTCTCGAGTAAGCTGATTTCTTAACTGTCATGTAAATTGGAAATCTGGTTTCAGCCTGATTTACAAGAGCACATGTGCAAGACAAAGGCTCCAGACACTCGCCACTCTACTACTTTCAGCAGAGAGAAGGGGCTGGATGAAAGGGGAGATCATAACAAGGTGCGATGCTGCCCCATTTTTAAATTAAATCCTCCCAAAATCCAGCTAAAACTGAACCAACACAAAGTGCCCTTAGGACATCTAAATCAGTCGCTTTTCACTGTGCATTTCTATAATTCATAGTTTACGCTGTGAAATGAAGCATTTTGTCTGTCTGTGTGTCTCTCTCACAGCTCTGACAACATATATATATATATATATATATATATATATATATATAAAAATATAAATAAATAAGTAAAGCAAGGAAGCAGTCTCTTCTGTCTCTATACAGTTAACATCTGTGAACCATTCTTCCGAAATAAGTCCAGTAACCAGGTTTCTTAAGTGCATGTAAACTTGTTTCTTGAATACCCAAGAAATCTGGTTTCTCTGAGTAACCTGGTTACTTGTCTAAGTGCATGTTAACACAGTCGTAGCAATTAGTGAAACGGTGTGAAGGAAAGAGGCATAGGGACCTACTGACTGAACATGAGAACTACAGTACTAGCCTGACAGGCACCTTAGCCAACTGCAGAAACAGTATGACAGGTCTTTCTAAATGACAGTCCTGTGGGTGCAAACTTGGTAGTGCACTGTTTAATTTGTATCTTTAAAATAAACATATTTAAGGGAGAAGTTCCTGTTTATTATTTTTCTACTCTAGAGGAAGACACATTTACCTTGCCAAAACCAAGACACACCTTGTTTTGTAAGAACCTTCACCTTCTTTTATACTGGTAGTTTGTCTTATGTGGTATCACTTGAACAAGCAGCAACTAAAAATGAAAAAGCCCCGTCTGGTTTTGATTTAAGATAAATACAAGATTTGGTTTTTGTGTTTGATCATAGTTTGAGCTGTGGCCTAGCTACAGTTTCTTAGAATTTTTAGTTATGCTTTAAACAAAAGCTAACCCCCCACCCTTACCTCAGATGACAATGTTTTTCTATATATTTTACAATGCATGTAGGACAATAAGGTCTTTAAATAAGTAATTAACACAATAAAATAATTAAAAGTATTGTCAGTTGTCATTTATATTTCACAGGTGACATTGGGGATGCAGAAGTTTGTTGTCTGCAATAATCAGATTATGTTTATGTATGAGGGTCTCAATACATATATATGACATATATGCATAAAATGTTAGCTACAGTTTGTACGCAGTCAACAGAAGACAATGTATAGAGGTCAATATTATTCATTATAAAAATAAATTTATATTCACATTTGCACAGAGTTGGCATAAATACCCTTGTGGCTGGGGCGATTTGTACCACAGTGAGTATAAAGAACCTAAATAGAAGATCTATGATGCACCTGAGGCAATGAGCCATCAAATAAAGTCATTATGCACGTGCAGGCACACTTAGGTTACAAGATTGTCCATTTTTTCCATATTGGAAATTTACAATATTTGAAGAGAGGGGAAAAAGTAACACATGCAGCGGCACAGTACTGCCCTGGATTGTATCCTAGACCTTTTAGCAGTTCACAAGACTGGCTTATTGTGCCAGTCTGGACATTTAGAGGAGATGCTTAAAGTCCATGAGGTTTTCTTTTAATGCTCAGGAGGAAGTTGCTGCTGTAGCTCTACATGCATCATCTCTATAGCTGCTAACTTACTAACAGTCTAATTTTCACTCATGCTTTTGCTCTGTCTTGTTTTGATGGAGCCAGGTTCAGCCTTCATTGCAATTTGATATTTGATAGAAAGGCATGCACGTGCATGGTATTCATGAATGACCTTGAGTGTGAGAGACTTGCTGTTGCTATCAATGATAGCTAATTTTACGTAATTGCCTGGAGGCCAAGGAGAGGAGTGCAACAAATGGGTGAGCACATGGTTTTACATGGATGAATGGTGTTGAAACATGAATGAATGAATTATAATTATATGACGGATACGGCGGTTGCAAACAGCATTTACAAGGGTGTAAACCTATTTTTTATATGTTTGATCTTCAAGTTCCATGAAGGCTTTTGTGTCAACATTATTATTATCATTCATGACCTACATCACTGTTCATTAGATACGGTAGGTAGCTTTTTAAATAGTTTATTAAATGCTATTGATATCAAACTGTTCTGTCGGAATTTTAAGTTGAGAGGACAACAGAGGTTAGAAGCATCACCCTGGAACACAGGCTTTGAATGTCAAGCCTGTCTGACTTGGTCAGAAGTTCAGCCATTCCGCATTCTTGACTAAAGGATAAAGCAGCTTTAATCCCCTTTACCAGGTAGCTCGAGTTGGCAGTGGAGCCAGGAATTCCTGCAGCATACCGATTTGGGGAAGTTGCTAGGTTTTGGATGGACAATTCGAACAACAATAGAGTACTCTCATTCAAAGAAAATTGGGGTTTAGGTTCTGTGAGAAAGTCCTACCGCCACAGAGATAGGTACCATGTGGAATGTGACATATTTAGAGTGATTCTGATTCACAGGCATTGGCCACTAATAAAAAAAAGTGGGCTGGGTGATTTAGAGCATCCAAAAGTAGGATGGAGAGCAGAGAAACTGAAACAAATAGGGAGGGGAGGAGGTTATGGAAGGTAGGGATGTGTGTTCTTGATCTCATGACAGCCAGGCCATAGTGTAAGCGTCCAGCCAGTGTAGACTATAGTAACAGCAGGCTCTACAGCAGCTTACCTGGCCATCAAACTGAGCCAGTGACCTGCCAGCCTTGCTTCAAATAGTCCAAAGTCAGGGATCAGAATCAGCCTGACAAGAGTGACTTCAGAGTCACAGAAGGCAGCGTCTAGCTCCTTTATGTGCCTCCATAATACTGCCAAAGACTCAGGCCTCCACAGAGGTGGAGCAGCATTACTGACCTGTCCTGCTGCTCCTCTCAGGCCCAGTGGATTAGCTGTGAAAAGGCCCCCAGAGAAAAACTGTGGGTGAAATACACTGGCTTGTCTTTGTCCTGTCTGTCTGCTGTGCTGGGGAGTACTGACTTTAGCCCTCTGTCAACTGGGCCTGGTGAAACCCCTCAACAAAAGCCATTCATCTGTTGTACTGTACATGCCAAATGGCTGGCATTCCTCTTCATGAGTTGTTTTGTAAGCCGCATCTGTCTGTCTGTCTCTGCAATTACAAGTCTGTTAAGAGAAGAATGGTTTCTGTGCAGCTGGGGTTTTCTGCATTTGCTGAGTAGATCTGATTAACCTTCTGTCTGCTCATTACTGACCACTGGCCAGGCATGTTTTTTTTAGCAATTCAGTCAATGAGAGACAAGATTAGGTTTTTGCTTATACAAGAGCTGTACTATGTAAGGTCACATTTTTGCTGTAAGGTTCTTTGTCAGAGCACTCTAATTGCAATTACATGCATCCGGTTCATCAACTATTGCATTGGACTTCTCACATTATATTTAAATGATTTTATTACACAGTTTGTGCATCATTATATGATAATATTCAGTTAGTTAGGACAATATACTTAGTTTTATCTTAAATATGGATTATACTATTATTTCACTTTATTGTCTGATAAATTCTATCATGATCTGGTGCTGTATCAGCTTCACACGCATCTTTGAGTAGTTCTCAAAATTATTGATTATAATTCCGTTGATAAGAAAGAATTTAAAGAATTTGTCACACTACAGAGCAGTCACATGAGCATTTCAGCCTTGGCTTTTAAAATGTGCACCAGTCAAACACAGAGGCAAACACAGAATTTTCTGTCACTTTTCAACAAGAATGTGTACATTTGCAGAAGGAGTTATCTGAGGTAGATGGATCAGTTTTCTGTGTTTCTGTAGTTGAGTTGCTAGTATGAATTTCTACATGTAAACCAAGCTCTATAAATGTCCGATCTGGACCTCTACTACTATTAATTGTTTGGTGAATCTGATGTGAGAGATGACAGCTACAGGTATGCAGTGCAGTCGATAAGCATTTTCTGTTCTGCTTTACTTCTCAACGACACTGGACCTGAGGGTGTACTGGAATTGAGGAAATCATAACTTAGAAAGTGAGGGATGGTTCATAAATTGGGGCTATAACTTTGAATAAAAGTGTTATTCCTGTTCCCTGTTCACAGCGTATGAATGTTCACACCCTCAAACATTAATAAATCGGAAGCACTTTCTTCCTTTTCTAAATACTGAGAATTTAGCTCAAGAATATTCATCATGCCATTCAGTAGTAATTTGTGAATGCTGAGATGGATGGCCAGCAACCTTGACTTGAGTCTTGTTTCACACCAACAGCTACTTTTTTAACCATGTGGTTTTAATCATGACCATGTTCTCTGTGTTTCAGCGACCTACAGTAACTATAACAGTCATATCAACAGTGGTGTGCCTGAACGCACTAAAAGAACTGCATGTTTCGGAAGTTTTGTGTGACGTGACATTGCCCATGATAAATCATGATTATCTCTATATTTTGAAATTCTGAAACATTGTAAGAATGTGATAAGCAAACAATTCAGACCAACTGAAACTTAACCAGACCGTAGATTTGCACACACCTGTATCCTCACCAACCAGAATTTTGTATGTACAAATTTGCATCTGCAGGGTTATAGTTTCTTTTTAGATTACATGTAGCAGACACAGATTTGAACCAGTTTCTGTAAAAGTTCCTGTGTTTCTTTTGATATGCTGGCTGTAGGACATGTAAGCATTCAATCATTTTTTTCTCTCATGAGAGAACTTAAGGAATCCCAAAACACTTGAAATTGCCATAGCCTCCAGTAATGAAGTTACTTGTGTCTAATTTATTATTAGCATTGCATATTTGTACCTGTCACATTAAGGAGCTCTGTGACTGTGTGGGATAGCCTGTGCTGGGTGGTAACTCTCTGCAGCAGTAAGTGGTGGAATGATGAAATCACAAAGCTCTGCACATTTTCATTCTAACACTCCCCCAGTGTATGTAAAGTTTTGTGGGTGTCTCTGCTGTGGGGTGTTTATGGATGCTGAGATACGCAAACCTCTAATTTAGTTTTGTGTCAAGCCAACATATTGTAATATTAATGTCCGTAAGATGCTCGCTGTTTAGAAAGACAGACAATGCAAAGAGAAGCACATAATATGCGCATCAGCACACATATGAAGAAACAAAACAGTGTGGCTATGTTAACACTAACTTTTATTATTTTGTTTAGATTGGTTGCTTTTATACTGTTTTTCAAAGTCCTGCCCTCTAGATACATGAAGGACTGCTGCATTATATCTTTGTTAATTGACATTTATGAGGGGATGTGGAGCAGTGGAGAGGTTCCTTTTCATGGCCAAAAAACACACACAGATACATATTGTTGTACATCGTCCTCAGTCCTGACCCTTCCACAGAAAAAGGCCTCAGGTAAAACTGACCTACCCACAGTACCTAATATTTGGCCTGTTTGCCTTGTTGCATTCACACAGTCCCAGCAGCTGTGTCACCTTGTTTCTGTGCCCGTGTGTGTGAGTTTGTCACTGTGTCATCCTGGCCCACACGGAGCGCTCCGTTCCCACACGGTTAAAGAAACACTGCTCAGAGGTCGGTTGCCCATTCCCAACCGGCTCAACGTTTCAGCGGCTGGAAATCCCCCTTCGCACAAAGAGGCTAGATATGATACCACAGGACTGCAGGCGAGGGAGGGAGCTAGGGACAGTATTGATACGGCAAGCACTTTTGTCTGGGAAAATCCTTAAGGGAATGCAACCAATTGTTGTTAACTGTATGGGGCCACATTTTATCCCAAGTGCTGCTGGTATGTGTTACTTGTTTTGAATTGGAGAGAGAAGTATACTTACTGATGATCAGTGCTTGTGTTTTGTTCTTGTGAGTCATTTTGCTTTTGTGGATTGCGCGCTTTTTTTCAATTGAGGTTGTATCAACCCTCTGAAGCTCACATGAACATCACATGTTCACATTGCTTATTATGATTTTAGCTGCAGGCTTTTGTGCACTCACACACCTAAATGTGCTTTTGAACGCAAAATATTGATATCCCTCAAAACTCATCTAGAAAATTCCCCCGGGGATTGTCCCATGTAGTAGCTGTTCTAGAAGAGCCTCCTTTAGGATTACTGCCACTTATACTGTATAGAGGAAGTGTTTTTATTGATAGTAATATGATGCAGAGGGAAAAGATTCTTTTAAAGTCACTGTAGACGGAGTAATAAACAGTATATTCTCCACAGAGTTCCTGTAGTAAACTAAAGGGATGCCAGCAGGATGAGTAGGGGGTACTTGCTGATGAGAGGACACGTGCTGTTCAATCCTGGTGGTCTTCTAGGGATAGACAAGGTGCATTCCCAGTTAATCACTGGACTGTGTAATAGAAAGAGAAAGAAGCCAGAGAGGCAGAGTCTGCAGAGAGATCCATGATGCAGCCACAGAGACGATGTGTTCCCCTGGGCAGCATAATGAAGCTCTCAGTAGGACGTGGTTTGAATGCACTTCAGATGGAAAGGGGGAGATGTACAGCCCCATATGCATCTACTCTACCACATCATATTTCCACAGCCATGAATGAGGCCCTCACTCAGAAAGCCCCCAGTGCTGGCAGACAGACAGAGCCAAAATCTTTCACATGTCCTCTACACAATGCAAAGAAAAACCCTCTCTTGGGTTTGCACTGAGCAGAACCCTTGGGGAGGACAGGCTCTGTCTTCAGGCTGCAAGACTATAGAGTGCTTCAGAGAGAGAGCGATAGGTTGCTTTTCTCAGAATTCTGGAGAGCAATGTCATATTACCCTCAGTCCTTCATGTGGTCTCTTTATACCATGCAGAATTATCTACTGCAAAACTGGTTTTACTTTTGCTTTAGTCTCTGTCACTTTGTTTTAATGAACATTTAAAAACTGTTGTGGGCCCAACAATGATGGCAATTGGAAATCTCATCAGTCTAATTGTGTTTAACTGGAATGAACAGCACGTATCATTAACTGAATATGATATTTACATTATGCTGTGAATTTAACAAAATAAAGCAGCAATAAAATGACACCCTGCGAACAGGAGGCCAAACAGGCCAGATGAAATATGCCTCATTTCTGTGATTGCAATTAAGTTAATGGCCAAAAGCCAAAGAACTCAAAATGTGAATAAGCACAAAACACAGTTTCTTCAGACAATAACATGCTCAGACTTAGTAATTATCGTAGTCCTGACCCACAATTTTGTTTTGTTTTTATAGTTTTTTTTAAGAATGTCAAATATTACAGAGCTTGATATGGTACAATGTTTTTTTCTGTACTAATGATCATAGTTAAAAACCATTCAAACTGCTCTGAGATTGGTCCATTTGTGATTCTTGGTATATTTAATATGTGAAAACACAGTGAGCAAAAAATAAAGATCTCTAAATTATTGTCACTGTTTGTTTTTAGTTGTGTAAATCACCAGTAGATTATGTTCTTTGTATTGCACAAGAGTTTTTACAAGACATTGAGTAAAAACACATCATTCTGAATAGGTTACTTCCTTTTACTTTGTTTACCCTCCCCAGGCCAAGATTTTAGGGGAATTTTCAGTCACTACGCCTATTTAAAGTTGTCATTTGTGTTTTCTGTGGGCAAGTGCAGCCTTTTTTTCACAGCATGTCTGTCCATTGTTGTTTCTGCAACATGTGGGACTGTTATCTGTAGTCTAATTTGGTCAGAGTCAACAAATCTCAAAAGAGTTACATGCCAGCTGCAAGAGGGGTCCATCCACCTGTGCATGTTATATGTACATCTTAACCAACAATAAGCTATAAGAAGCCGGTGTTAGTGCCTTCTACTATAGACCTGTTCCATCCCTCTTGACTGTGGTGTGGTGTGCTGTGTTTGTTTTAGTCTTTCATCATCCCCGAGTCTGTCCATCTTCAAAGCAGCACTGGGCCCTTTTGCTCATTTCTCCAAAGTGCCTACGAACACAGCTGGATGCTGAAGCAAATGTAGAAGTTAAAGTGCAATCACGCTGACAGCTGCTAGGTAAATCTGTATGTTATTGTTTTGTAAAAGAGCTGATATGATGGAAAACAAAAAAAATAGCTTTAGAGTGGAGTAAAGTGATGGCAGGGACCCTCCTGTGGTGTCAAACCCCTGAAATCTATCCCCACAGTGTTTTTAAGTTATTTGAAATTTTGAATCTCCCACCTGCAGAGCGAGTGATGTTGAAGTTGCTTCCGATGGGATGTCACACTGGGAGGTGAAATCGGATAGGTGAGGATAAGTTCACCCGTGCCCAGCTGCTACAGTGGTGATGCACAGGGCAGTACGGAGGATACCACTTCTGTAGACTCAGTTTGCATTGCAGCCAGGTGAGGACAGTTCTACTGTGGTTGCGGTATAAGAGTTGCACTAATAAGATCCTAAAAGAGTGCTGTTCATAGAGCAATAGGTTGCAGGAGAGAAGCGCAGCTGGTGTTTCAATAACCTAGCATTCAGCCCACGTCAAGGTAGCGGGGAAAAGGTAACACCCCAGACTCCTTATTTGGAAGGTCCTTGCTCCAAGTGGAAAAGATGGTGCAGACTGTAACTGTGGGCTTCAGACTGGTTCTAATGCAAAACTGCAAACCAATGCTGGATATCACACTTTGCTATGTCCACTTCTATATACAGTCTGGATTTGTCCCTCATCTGCTCTGCTACCCCCTTACCATTCTCGTCATTTGGAGTTATCCTCTTTTGATAAGGCACAAGAAATATTGCAAGACATAGGCAGGAAGCAAGGTACTATTTTTGTTGAACACTCCCATTGTCTGTGGACTGGGGATGGCTGACTGCCTGGGGGAGAGGGTGGAGGGTGACAGAGAGAGGAGGAATGATGTACTGTGAGGACACTGCATAGTATGCACACTCCCTCTCTCTAGCCTCCCTCCTACAGCTCTGATCATTCAGAGGGTCCTCTGTCCCCCTTTTCACTGTTGAACTCAGTCACACTTTGAAACATGTGCAAAGGAAGGAGCGAGGGGGGGGTTCTGTTATGTAACACTGCCTACCCTAACAGGAGCTCCAGTCTCTTAAAGATGTAGTGTGTCAGAGGTGCACTGAATTTGGACATCAAAGGGCTATTAAAAGAGACAAGGAAGAGATGATGTCAGGTTTTAATTCCCTTTTTTGTTGTAGTGGACAATTCCTTTTCTTGTTTGGCTGCAATGATGCCACGTGCTAACAATAACTGCTTTTAGGAAAGGGTGGGATGACACGATGAGAGAAAGGGAATGTTGGCCTTGGACTTTTTATAAATCGACATGTAAATATGGAAAGATTTATGTGGAAAGAGAAGAGCTTGGAAAGGGAGCGCTTGGAAAATAATGTGTTGTCATATCTTTACAGGCTTGTAGCAGAGTCCCAACTACCCCTAAACTGTAAACAGACTTTTAAATATTTGCAATGATAAGTTTCAAAGCAGCTTTCTGTTTCATCTTTAGAAGTTTATACAGTATGTTACAGAAATTTCCCAGGCAGACTTGTGAGTGTGTGAACTCAGTAACACCACACAGGCCACACAAATACACTTACCGCACAAAAAACACACAGACTCAGACTTAAAATGGGAGGGGAATCAATGTATGTTACGGGAAACCTATTCTGGTTTTAGTTTTACTGGTACGCAAGGTCTCATGGCTGCATCCTCCCAACTGTCAGAGGCCCTTACTCCTTTAGTTCTGAATCCCTCTGAGACCACGACAGGCGTTAATGTAAAGTATCTAAATACCCAGACTGCAGGGGTTCCAATGCTGTTGTTCCCTTGTCGTGATGACTGTTTGCTCGTCACGTGTCTGAATAAAAATAAATATCGAATAACTGTCCTAAATAAGGACAAGTCCAGTCACCTTTAAAACCGCAAAGTAAAACTTTTTTTAACAGACTTTTTTGATGGTTTTATTTCATCATAGCATTGACTTATCTCAGATGTTTGCAAATTGCTGTAACATTCAGACATTAAATACAGGGCAATCAAGACTAGAACAACACAGCAACAAGTATAAGCTTCTTAGCCTCCGCTCAGAAGGCTGCACAAACAAACAAGATGAAGGTCGTAGTAAATGCTCTGGGCTACAAATACGTCATGTGTGGGCCACCACTTTGAGGAGCATTAAAGGCCACATACACACACTCACACCCACACATGCAGATGTGGGTATATGTACTGTACCTACAAACAGCATGCATGTACACACATGTGCACACTCCTAACACTTGCCCTCTCAGACTTCAGGGGCCTCCGTACAACCTACATGCACACCCACACGTTCCTGTTGCTGCGCTCGTCTTACTGACTGCTCTGGCTGAGCCACTGAGCCAGCTGGTGATAACAACACTTCCTCCTCGGTCCCCTCTTGTGCTTAGCTGTTGTGCTCTTACCATCTGCGGCAACTGGCTGGGGCCAAAGCGTCATGTTACCCACACAACTGGAGACCAAAGATCCTCAGGACACACAAGCACAGCCAAGATCTCTAGGACACACATACACACATCTCAAGGCCGTTACAGTTGTGACTGCCGTCAGATGTGGAAGTAAAGAGAGCAGAAAAAGGTCCAGGTTATTTATTATGTATTTTGACAAAGGCAGAAAAGGTGGGACCAAACAGCAGAATGTTCCTGGAAAGAAATACACAAAAAGACGTTTAACATTTAGAAACAAACGCTGAGAGTGTTTTAGTGAGTGAGTATCAGCCAACAGAGGTTCATGCAAGGAACAGATCCTGAGAGAGGAAAAAAAAGGAATTAACTGAGTGCAGAGTCAAGTAATTTTCCACCTTTTAAATATTGTTAACTTGTTAACAACACTTTGTTAAGAAACTATGCCTGAAGCTAGGATTTTACTTTAGACATAAGTACTGCTCTTTTTTGGATGCTGGAAGAGACTGATTGCTGCAACTTTCTTATACCGGTTCTTGAATACAGTGAGTTATAATACATGAATGCACCATCACAATGTTCTTCATACTGTACGTTGGAACAGAGAGAACTGGAAAGTCCAAACTGAAGCAAGTTAGTGTATTAACTGTCACAAGATCTACTTTTATCAACGGTTTAAGTAATAAATAGACACACACTAATATTTATTAGGTATTTTAAACAGTACACTTGTAGCTCATTAGTTATGCAGGTAACCATAGCTCTTTTTCCACAGAAACCCCATTCTGTCGGTAAGAAGGTGGCCCTGTCTTTAATATATCTTTTCCTATTTACAGTGAACTGAAAGTGTTCATTCTATACAGGTAAAGGCATCCCGGGAATTAGTAGCATGATGTTTAATGCAACATTTACCCTAACTTACTGCATAACAAAAATGTTTGGTATACATCACTTTCAAAATATTAATGACATACTTCATTAATCCCCTTGGGAAAATTGTTGTTCGACAGCTGCCAGGCAGTACATGGTGGCTCTACTACGACGTTTCAGTGTCTGGTACAAGATCACCTCAACACACTGGCCACCTTCTTTTTCTGCCTTTTTTCACCCACTTGCACGTCATAGCGATCATTTCAGAGTCTCCCTGGTTCTTCAGTGTAGTGTTATATCTGATCAATGAAACCAATTGCTCAAACAAAGCTGGATGTAACTGCAATTATTAACAGACTGAACAAAATATAGAACAACTGTACTTGAATTTGAGTCATGTTGAAAATTATTCTCCTCACGTTTACGTGGGAGAGTCTCCCAGAAGAAACAACCGTAGTGGCTGGTCTCACAATAAAAGTCACCAGAATTTCGAGGCAGCATATTGGCGTGGTAAACCCACCTTGAATGGGCAGTGTAAAATGGGTTTAGGATTGTGTACACCACATTTTATGGTAATCTGCACTATCTAGAAGTCCAGTTAAATTTGCACAAAATTACATATGTCAGAAACTCCAGGTATCACTAAATACCATTGAGATACATCATTGGGGAACCAGAAATGTAAATAAATAAACAATCCATCTGGAAGTTGCTATATATAGTTTTCAAGACCACAATGTTGGACTGAGTGACAGAAAGTCCATAAAGTCATGTCACTAGAATGACTAAATACTTCTAAATACTGCTCAGACCAGAAAGTTGTTATTCTGAGGCTTTATACATGACCATGGGTCATCATTATTAGAATAGAAAAATTCTCCGGTCAGGTATTTTATTAAGATAACATGTCCTGGTAAGGAATGGAAGGTGGTAAGGATGCAGTTGAGGGAGAGAGGGAGCAAAGGAAGAGAGTGGGAAGAGGGGAAAGCAGGACTGAGATGGAAGGCGAGGGTGGCATGTGGCTGGATGGTATCCTTGGGAAAGTTTGCAGCTCGCTCTCCCACTCTCTGCCTCTTAGCTGGGGACAAATACCACATGGAGCTGAGAGGAAGCCCGCTGGAGTGTGCACTGCCACGAGCACACAGGAATGTTTCACTTCAAATTGAAAATGTTCACAGCTGTTATCTAGGCTACCCTCTCACTCTGTTTCTCCATTTCTATCTGTCCATCTCTATCTCTCTCTCAGAGTGTCAGAAACTTGTTGCTATTCTGAGCTCACTTTGTGTTCTTGTGATAACCATTAATTTCAGTTATACTGTGGCTAAAATTTTATTTTTTCTAAATTTTTATATTTATTTAAATATTAGCTTAATCAGTGATTTTCATTGTCTTGTCCTGGAACACAGTCTTCTTAAAACATATTAGGTATTCTGTCATGTAGGTACCCAACAGCAATAAGCCTGTTGTCTATTTTGTATCCATAAACATATTTTTTGGAAACCACACACTTGACGATGTGTGGCATCAAAATACCGGAAGCCCTCGCCTGACCCACAAACAAAAATGACAACAACAATAACAACCACAACAACTCAGAGTTTCTGTCCCCACATCAAGCTGTCTGGAGTCTGATGAGTCTGGTTTGGCAGCACATGAATTGGATCTCCACAGTTTCGGGGCTGTAGTGGCTGCAAATGAGCCCAGGCTTAAAAATTGTGCTGGGTGGAGGTTCGGCCTGCCTGCCACACACACACACACACACACACACTCACTCACTTCCATGCAAACTATTTGTATACACACATCTACCATAACCATATTGGCTCACAGAAAACTCAACCATTTGATTTCTGATCAAGCCAAGCAGCAGGTGCACTCCAGCTGAATATGAATTATATTTTTGCCGTTCTTCATTCATGTGAATTCGATCATTAGAATGTTTGTGCAGCTTTTGGACAAACTGAATATACATAATGAATGTAATGATATATACACATACAGTATATACAAAATAAATATACAATATACTGTAGCTATGTGTTAGGCAGGATTGTACCTTTGTATTTGTTCTGTAGCTTCGAATTAACTTGCAAGATAAACCTTCAATCCAGTATAATAGTCATGGAATGGACTTTAGAAAAGCATAGAATGTTTTAGAGCTACAGATACATTTTCAGTGCTGATTACCAATGTGTTTTTGAAGGATTGGAGAGAGGAGGTGATTGGGTCAGAACCATGCAGTTGGCCGGGGGGAGGTTCACAGTCTGCGTCTTTGTTACTGGCACGTGAGGCACGCACCAGGCCTTAAGGCAACAGTGGCTCAATTGGTAGAGAAGTTGCCTACAAACCCCAGTATTTGTGGTTTGACTCCTAGTTCCCCAATTCCTGGCCACATGGTGAAGTGTCCCTGGACAAGACACTAAACCCGAAAGCATTGGCACCTTAATAAGAATTTCCACAAGGGGATAAATAAATTATCTATTATTATTAATATTATAGATGTTTTGTCCATTACCACTGGGTGTATTTAAGCTGCAGATAGGTTTGGTTCCAAAATATGTAATGCAAGTCATGTGCCTGTATGTATATAAGAATACAACCTTCCAAAGCCTACCTACCTGTCCACTTTATGTGTATTTATGCACATGCACACACATGTACACACACTCCCACACAAACCCATAGAATACAGTATATATAGAGTATATACACAACACCACCCAGCAAACCACCCACAAACCTACCCAGAGATTTAAACCAGGGTTTTCTTTTTTCTTCTAAAACCACTTTCCTGCCTTTTCCTTGCTCCTGGTGACGACACTCTCTTGGAATTCACTTCTTGTGCTGGTGGTGCTCTCAGAGCGAGAGACTGACTGTGTTCTGTAGATCTCTCTGTGCTCTGCAGCCACTAACCAGGACCATTTGGTGTCTCCTTTCTCCACACTCTTTTCTTTACCCCGCTTGTTCCCTCCTTTGCATTTATTCTCTTCATTTTTTCCTTCACTTGTTCTCCTTCCTGTCTGAGTTACGGCAGTTTTACATATTTGCTTTGAAATCAGGCTCCCCGTGAGCATTGGGGGTCCTTAGACTTAAGGCTGTAAAGGGGTTGCTAAATTGTGCTGTGGTGGAGTGGTGGGGTGCATGTTCTGAGTTCTGAGGTTTGAGAGTGTTGCTAATCAGTCATTGCATGCCTATACAGTATGTATGTACTGTGCATGTGCATCACCATGCATTTGCATTTGGGGATATCTGTGCATGGCAACTGTGTGGTTAATGTGTGCATGTGTGTATCTAGTGGGTGTGTGTGAGAGAGACATGGGGGGTATGCTGCTGGGTACTCTCGAGGCTTGTGAAGGAACAGCCTCCCCCTCCTTCCTAAACCCGGCTGGCTCTAGATTGATGGGGGAGGTGTTGCCTCTGCTCACTCATCCATCACACACTTTATTTGGGTTTTAGAGGAAAGGAAAGGGGAAAAAAAGACTGAATAAAGGAAAAAAAGACTTCCAAAAATATCAGACCTGGGGGGTGGGAGGTGGAGGAGTTGAGTAAGGGGAGGCCCCTTGTCCTGCCTAGCTCCTCTTTCCTGCCCCCCTCTCGTTAAGCAGATGCTGGTAAGAGGTCTTACCCTTGTGACCCTCTCTCATTCTCCAGTCCTAGCACTGATAACAAAAGACAGATAAAGGCAGATGGGGGGCAGATTTACTGTAGATTAGTGGGCAGGTTTGTGATTTGCACTGAAGGTTCTGTCATGAGTGTTAGTGCATGCATGTTTATGTGTGCCTGGCAAATAGGGGGTGACGGTAGCAGATTACTGGGATAGGATGGTTCGAGAGTGGTTGGTGGTCTTTGTCTACAGTGTCCAAGCTGGGCAATGTTTACTGTGTGACATGACATTGAGGACAGATGAAGGTTGACATATGAGAAGCATACAAAAACTCTGATCTGTTCTGTGTACAACAATCTAAAAGGCACATTTTAATGGGTAAGAGTCTTTTTGACATGTTGTCTATGGGGGAGTTTTGCTTCCTAAATCATAAACATATTATCAGGGGATAGAAATGTTTTCCATTTAGACCTGGACATCTGCAGCAGCATGACGTACAGTACAGCATATACAAGTAAATAGTCAGTTCAGTTCTGTGTCTGGCATTTGTCTGAAGCGAATATAGGAAAGTTAGACTACTCCAAGGGGACTATCAAATAGAGAAATCACTGTTTCCTGTCATTGTCGAGTTTGGAGGTGGATTGTGTAGCTTATTCCAAATTACTACAAGCAGAATAATAAATAAATAAACAAATTGCCTTCCCAAAATCACACATTGGACTTTGACTTTATAGTTGTCAAGAAATAAATGCACATTCCTGAGAAATGCTTTTCTGTCTAAGAAGACTTACTTTTTACACTTACTGATGCAAGTCCTCTGCAGGAAATCCACCAAATCCTTTTACTGTGCTTAATTTCTCACACTGATTTGAACATTGACATATTCACTTTGTCATATGGCCAAATTCATTCAGTAATTTATTTTGGTAGCTGTGTTGGTTCCCAAGTCAAAGTAAATCAAGCTAAAATCCTACAGTTTTGTGATGTAAAAATATGAAAATGTGAAATTGTGGCAAAAAAGGGAACCAGGTTGGCTTATTCTTGTGGATATGGGAGAGTGTTTGTTTCCTCTGAGAATCTTTTCCAACTTCAGACCTCATGGTAGAGCCCCCAGAGGCCCTATTTGAATCACAAATGTCTTTCATTTCTCAATCATTCACAGGTTTTGGTCAGTTGAGGAATTTTGGGACCCATTAAAGCTTGGTGACAATGACTTTCACCCCCAGGGCCACCACAGGGGTTCACACTCCTACTGACCTCTCCATTGCTGCCCAGCCCTTGCTCCAGCAGCCCTGCTCCCAGGTTCTGATTGGTTCAACAAAGCACCCAACAAAACCACTGGGGCCAATGTCTCTTTTCACTCTTTTCCTCCTTGTTGCCTTGTTCTGGCTCAAGTCGGGGCTTATCAAAGACAATCCACTTCTGTCCTGTGGCCAAATCATGTTGACACCCATTTAGCATGCTCATCAGAGGACATTTATGAATATTCAAGATGGTATCAGGGGCCAGTGAGAGGCAGAAAGAGATGAGAGTGACAGATAATGGAGGGTCCAGGAAAGGGGAGAAAGTGTATATATATATATATATACTGTGTGTGTGTGTGTGTGTGTGTGTCTGTGTGTTTGTGTTTGTGTGTGTAATCTAATTTTAATGACACTGACAACTAAAGTTATGCAAACATTATTTGCAACATGTAATAAAATTATCATCAATATTTAGTATCAATCAATGGCAAAAATATAAAATCATGTCAAGGAGATGCAAATAAAAGAGAAGACGATAATGCAGATAATGTCCACACCTGCCTTTCACATTTGAGGGAACAAAAATGTTATCAATACAATTTTGAGCTTTTTGTAACAACCAGTCAAGAAGGGAAAGAGATTATATGATGCATTATGATACAGTGAGTTAGATAAGCTGATTTATCTGCTCTTAGTTTTAGAATTGGGTATCTGTAGAATGAAGATTATGGTCACTGAATAAGTGACCTAGGGGTGGGTTGTAGGAAGGAAACAAGATAGGACCTACATTTGACCTCTCTGGAAGACAGGGATAGAAGACGAGGTCAGTGGAGGAGGAAGCTCCTCTGACTACATCTCATACAGGGTGTCTAGAGCTCCAGCTTAAGAAGAAGTATTCTAACTAAAAGACGAGGCCAGAAGAGTCTAGTACTGAATCAACTTATCTGGATATAAGACAAATATGAAGCCTACTTCTTTTAGTTGTGTAAGATAATCTATTTCCATTTCCTTCCACCATTATTACAAGAGGTTGAAGACCGATCTCTGAGGGGGTGATGTAGGGGAGAAAAAATCTTTCCCACTGATACAAAGATTATGCTTTGTCATTTTGACATAACAGAAAACACAACTGTAATTAATAACAATAAGGGGGACTGCATATGTGAGTCAGAGCCCAGGCTCTTACTGATATGGCTTACTTAATAGAATTGTGCCATTATTAAAGCTATAATATACAACTTCAGTTAGCTCTAGCATGAGACTCGAAATTAATCCACCCTGCTCCACCCTGTTATGCCCCCTTTATGCTCTTCAGCCATCTGCTACACTCTGCCAAGAACTCCACAGGCCTTTAGGTATTAGTCAAATTCAAATCATAAAATATAACAATACTGCAAAACTTACTGATCAAGCAGAAATTGTTGAAATTCTCTGATTGGTTAAAATTGTGACTGCCCCGCTCCTAAATCCGATATGTTTGGGTGCATATTTTGGCTAAAAATATTCACAAAAAGTTACATACTGTAACTTTTAAGTTGGCACTGGTTAGTTACACCTCTGCTTTTCCTACTAAGGTTTTTGGTATGATAAAAGGTCTGTAAGAAGTGGTGAAGTTTAGAAGGAACTGTTCCTCTATGATGATAACAGTTTGCTGTTTTTGACCTTTACCCATGAAGCTATTTAAAAAAAACACTGTCATACTATGCTATTTTTCTCACTTTTATTTTATCTTCCTTTGGCAAATTGGAGAGCTGAATTGGAGATGTAATCTTAGACTTAGGACAATTTGTGATTTGATGACAATAGGCACTACGTTTTAATATTTTGTTGGTTTAAACCATTAAACAGTTCATTAAAAAATATTGAGAGGTCAGTACATTTTGAAAGTAATCATCTGTGGCCACCAGAAGGACATTGCTTTGTACAAATACTTTCACTTTAAATTACACAGTTGAGGGTTTTGGATTATTTAATTGTACTCTTGGATTGGATTGCATTCTTCAGCGGACCCACAAGGGATCTAGCACAACCGAATAAAAACAAATAGAATAGAAGAGAATAGCATTCATATGTTCACAGGATATTGACTTCATAAGGGTGTGCATCAGAAACAATGGTTGCCTAAAAATGTGAAATATATTTCCCAGCTGCACGGTACTGATTTGTTGTAATTTTGTATTGAGTATTATGGAAAACCCTTTGGCACTGCTTATGTATCACAGGCTTTTTATGTCCTTGATCCTTTTGTGCTGTTGACCACTGTTTGGTCATGAATGTATGGGGTCTTGTGAGAACCCAGCCAGGAAGGAGTGACTTTGTGTGAATGAGCCTGCCTGTCTCATTGACACCGATGTCAAAAAGTTCTAGGATCTCATCCAAGCTGAGACAAGTGATTTTGGACTTTGAGAAGGCGGCACTGTTCCAAGCTTTTATGTTTCAGCTCTTAAAGATTGTAGATGGAAAAAGGAAGGCATAACAAGGTTGTAGCATCTTCATAACTTGTACATATTTGTGCCCCCAAATGATGCAGATTTTCTAGTTGACATATTATGGTTATAGTCGATAAACTCGAGACAAGAGTTTGTGATGTTCCAGTTGTTAATTTTCACATTTTGTTCCTGTTATAGGGTTTTCTGCCCTCAAGCTGAACTACAGAACAGACAGAAGAAGTTTCAGTTGTCTACTCAATACTTCTTTATTTCAGCAGTTCAACATCTGATCATCAATAGTTTTGGAAAGAAAGAATATGCAGAGAAGATTTTATCATAAAATAATATGGGACTGACAGTCTTCTAAAGCAAGTCCAGTGTGTAGTACACAGTTTTAGAGAGGATAGTCTGGTCTGCCAGGGGCATGTGAAGGACAGAATAAGACAGGTGTGGACATGGGGTAATTTTTCCTATAGTTTCAAACCAAAATAGTGTTTTTGCACAGCTGGTTCCAACCAAATTGAGAATCCTTTCTTGAGTTGGTTTCTTTACCCCAGCATTATTTTAAAGATGGATAGGGCACAGGTGGATAGTGGCAAACAGGTTTGCTACTGTGGTTAGTCTGTTTCTTGACTGTATCTGTACGTACTCTATGTGCTGTGCATTTCATGTTTGCACAATACAGTGCCTTTGAACGTCCCTCAACAGCTCAGCCTGCTGTATGTCACTGATATTAATAGGGGTCAGGGCTGGGCCACCCACTCCTCACCACAGTTCAAAACCTCAAAAAAGACTACTTATAACATGCAAGTAGAAGAACAGTCAGATTCATTTAGATTTATGTGTAGCTAATATGTTTAGTTTTAGCTCCAAAATGTTTGATCATTCCCAGTTCAAGAGTTAAGAGTGGTCCATTCTTTAGTTATTAATAGCTTGAGCCAAACTGTCAAGTGCCAGTTGATAGAGCTTGCAACCCAGCACAACAAACAATTTCCACATATGACCAAAAGTATGAATTATTAAACACAGGCTTCTGCATCACCACACAAAAACACCAGTTTGCGCCATCTGTGGGCTATAATGTAAATCCATAAGTCTTCTCTCTTTGATCCCTGTTCCAGGCTGCAATTTCAGACTGACGAGGAGAGTGTCTATCTAAAACAGTCCTGGCCCATCTGTGTCACAGGCCATTATCTGTCATTATCTTTATTTTATTGTTTTCTCTATAGTATTGCCTATGCCGCCTGCCTTTGCCCTGTCCTCAGAACTGCATCCCCGTGACTCACAAAGGTCTTCAAAAAGCTGCTGGCTAGTCTTTTGTGACAAGTGGTAGAGATGATGGTTCTTATTTAAAGTCAGAGTTGAGTCATTTTAAAGGGAGAACTTTTGGATCTGGCTGCCCAGATCTGTTTGTCACTTGTTGTTGAGTCATAAAGGTGCGAGGATACTGCCAGAGCTTGTTGAAATGAAAGCGGCAGTAGTTCATTACAGGAAATAACATAATTTCTTGCTGGTTCATCATTATTATCTGATGAATTGCAAAGATCCTCAGCTTCCGGCCCAGAATAATACAAATAATGGTAGTTACTGCGAGGGATTCTGGTGGGTGAACACCAGTTGGTAATGAAAGGAGATCTGGAGGAGACCACATAAGATCAGAATAATAATCAGAAGATCCCAGGATGAGTCACACCACATCCCTTGTCAGTTAGAGTGGGGTTTCCTGCGAACACACGTCTGCCACATTTTATACCGTAGATCTCACTCTCTATGTCTATGATAAGAGGCTGTTTATTGACAGTTTGGCTATTTTTCTTAAATTTCCACAAAAATGCTATTGAAATGTGATTAAAAGCAGTAATTTGTTACACGTGCTTTCACCAGACCGAAACCATCAGACCTTTGCATCTTATGCTTGAGTCTGATTGACTAATATTGGGTAGGGGAGATCAAGATGCACTCATTAACCCTACACAGGCCAACAAATACTGTATATTCCAGCCAGACAAATGCTGCCCATCCCGTCAGCTTGCTAGCAAGAGCAGTGAGGTAGATAATAATTGTCAGCTTGGCTCTGCCATTGCCAATACCAGGGTGGGCTAGGCCTGGTGGGTCTGGCTAAGAGGAAGTAGATCACTGTGGACATCAGGAGCCTTGAGGGCTGAGGGAACACAGAGGCACTCGCACTCTCTTAAGCATGCTTATATTCAAATGATGCACATACATATTTTAAAAAGGAAAAAAAAGACTTTTGTGAGCATGTGATTATTAAAAAACTTTAATAATTTTTCTTCCCTGTCTCCACATGATGTCTGTATTTTGAATTTGTTCTCTTTATTCTTTTATCACAGTTGTCAAGATGTTAAACTCAAAACACCCTATATTGATAAAGACTAGAGGAATGATATGATGCAAAGCAGAACAAAGCAGCACCAAAAAGCCTGCCATCCTTTCGTGGCCTTACGGAAGACCTCGTACTTGGCTCTTTCTTGACCCACCTGGATTCAGATGGCTAAAAATGACCAGCACCCACCTGTGAGCTCTCAAAGCTTTGAATGTACAGTAAGTCATTTGACTTTGTTCTTTACCTTCTTCTACTACTTCTTTAATTTCTTGTAAAGTATTCTGGGGATTGCAAAGTGGTTACAATATCGTGCCACTGAACAGCTTGGTTGTTTGATTTGAAATGTCTGTCAGTTAGAAGAAGATCTGCATGTAGATGTACCTCCAGTAGATATGTGTGCATGAAAAACCAAGAGAATATTCAGCCCAGCTCCACCTGAGCTCTTACCTGCTTTGGGGTTGTCTCTGGTGTTCAGCCTTAGAGGAAATTAGTTTTTCTGTCAGCCTGTGCTCACAATAACATTTGTCACTCAGAACAGTTTGAGT
Organism: Sandelia bainsii; assembly: GCA_032362345.1. NCBI lineage: Eukaryota > Metazoa > Chordata > Actinopteri > Anabantiformes > Anabantidae > Sandelia > Sandelia bainsii. Next base: position 5,907,814 of record JAUMHL010000027.1, on the reverse strand, counting down.
TGTGGAGAAGAGGAAAAGCGGTCTGGCATGAGATCTGTTGCTGAGTCCTCCACATTTATGTCGCCAAAGTATTTGGTGGCTACTGAAATTAGGACCTCCTGTTTAGACTCTGAAAAATGTTGGCATTTGGTGTACAATCAACCAGTGTATTACTGAAACTACTCATTGTAAAACAAACAGTGAGTAAACAAAATAAACAAAATATGTGATACTTATAAATCACCTGCATCTACCCAAACTGAAATAATTATTAATGGAAAAACATCATAATAAATCTAACAGTGTCATGCTCAATATCAATCTCTCAATTTAACATTAAACATTAAACTATGGAGTTTTTTATGTGTAAGCTACAAATCAATGCAATCAGTACCCAGTAAGTAACTTTTAAGACTAAAAGACGTGCTACAGCAGGGAAACAAGTATTTATTTTTATCATTGTAATGTCTGGTTGTTATATAGGATGTTTTCAAAATTCATCTCATCACTGTAATGGGAAAAATATGTCCAACAATAGCATCCTTAACATCTATCATCATAACTCAGTTTCCAGTGTAGCTAACATATCAGTAATAATAAGGTGTTAGAGACAACAGCATGTTAGCAGTGGTAATAGAATGCATCCAGATAGCCCCCTCTGGACATGATAAAGTCCAGGTGTCCAAAGAAAAAGGTTTGTCTATGGAAAACGCAGGCTGCGTGGGTCAGGATTTTGACACAGGAAGCAAACCTGGGGACCCTGGTAGTTGGAGGTGTGCTGTGAACATCTAGGACAGGAAACTAGAGGTATTATGAGAATAGAGACCAGTAGTACCTGACTATTCTGTGTGTCACTTTATTTATTAGATTTTTTCCACTTGTATCACTAAGTATGGAGTCTGTTGACTCTGTACAAATGCCAATGCCAATTATGCCACATGTAGTCCCATTCCTGAACTTTCAACACCTCAATATGGAGCTTCCCATGACTCTTATATAGTACTGGTGAGTCAGCCTGTACGTGTTTCTCCTTCGTCATAGTAGAGTTCACTTCCTGTCACTGGCCCCAGGGTGGGAGCACACAATGATGAACACCACCCACATTAGGTCCCTAGCAGGCAGTCAAACTGAGAAGCATAGTGACATTGGGGTCATTGGTTTCTGTCAGAAGCACAGAAATAGTCACCCAACTCCTCCTGGAGTAGACAAAGCAGGCGTGCATTTATTGGCCTGCTGTCGGGGCGGGATGTGCTCTTGTTGTGATTACCTGCCTTTGCAGAGGAAGGGCTTTCTCTGAGGACCTATGGAAAAATGCAGCTGTCTGCCAAGTGCCATGATTAGCGCCCCGGTCGGTTCAGCACAGAGGGCAAAAGTGTCTAGACCAGCCGGGGGATTTCCACAAGCTCTAGTCTGAGTTGTAGTTATTACTGCTTATAGTAGAGCCCACACTCCATTTTGGAAGGTTGTATGGCATACCTCCCATCAGTGTGTGGTGGGAGTCGGTCAGACATTGGCTATACATATGCATGGTTAATGGCCTCAATCTTTCATTGAGTCATGTCATTTGATTTAAGTGGATCAAGAGATAGGATAGTGGGAACTGTTGTGGCGATAAGCAATGCTAAATTTAATAACTAGTAAGTGTAAGACTGAGAAGCTCAGGACTTTTAGTCAAAGTCTGTACTGATTGATTGATTGATTGATTGATTGATTGATTGATTGCCTGATTGATTGTTAGTATGCAGTGGAAGCACTCCTCCCTCTAAAGCCACAGTTTTTTAACTTGCTGCCAGGTCTCTTACTGAGCATTCTGCATTACAAACTCAGTGCTGGCATTTGCCAGAAAAAGCACAACCAGTTAATGGTTCGGAACTCTGGCTTATCTTGGCCATCGACACAACAAAAGCTATAATTATCTGCAAAATAAACTCGCTTCCTTGATTGTTAGACAAATAATGCATTAAGCAGTTCCAGATAAACTTTGTTTTTCACAGTGTTGCCAGCCCCTGTAGGGAAGGCAAGGCATTCAGGCCACCAATACTGGAAGACCATTTCATTGGACTACTCAGGAAGTTCTTTTCTATGTTCCAGTGCACCATAACATTTGAACACCTTATATAACAAATGAATACTTGAAAACTCTGTTTTGTTTTTTCTTGTATATGTCAGCAATGCGTGTCTCCCAAGGCCTTTTTTCTATAGGCACAGACATTATTTTAGGCTTTTTTGTTTTTTACATGTACCTCCCACTCTCACTGGCTTACCTCCATGAGGGCCAAGGAAGCCTGGCACTCGCCTGAATCTCTCAGCCAGTGCTGGGCATCTGGGATCTGGGGGAGCTCCCTGCAGTTCTGCAGTGTGCTGGCAGCCCCCTTTCTCTTGCCCCCGCCACTCTTAATTCTGCCTTTTACTTCCAGCCAGCTTCAGAATACAATACAGAGGAGCCCTGTTCTGTGCAGTGAACACAGACACACACCCTTGTGCGTACACACACATCCACACTTTTATAAGCCATTGAAAGAGACAAGACCAAAGGCGGAAAGAGGAGCAGACGCCTCTCAGATGCTGAGCTTGGCTTCATGTGCCACTTGACACAGGCGGCCGCACACAAGATAACTGTTGTTTATTGTTTATGGAAGGACCCTCTGCCACACTCCATGCTCTCTTCATCTGGAGACTCCTAAAGGGCCATAGCCAAGGGCCACAGAATAAAAGAAAAATGAAACTCACTATGTGAGTACACATACAACTACTGTATGAGTGCTAGTGTGTGACCCTGTGTACTGTATATGTGAAAATATGAATGTTTTTCTTTTTGCATGTACAGTGGTAGTGTACACATTGTACAGTCTTGGACCTTATTATACATCTGAAGTTTCCACATTGAGAGTGTGTTGTTTGCTCAGCTGGAGTGGGTTCAGTGAAGCCACGATAAGCCATCTTGCTCCACTAGGGTCTCAGTCATTATAGCAGGTGAGGTGTGCTTCCTCTCAGATCCGATGCATCTGACGATGCTATACTCTACTGTGTTATGTAATACTTTTTGTGTATTTTAAGGGGCATTGTCCTTTGGGAGTGTTAAATTAAAGGGGAAATTTAAGAAAGACTGCAGATACTTACTCTATTTGATATCTTAAAAGACAATATGAGTTTTTAAATCCTTTACCCTCACCATCACTATTCCTCATATATCTGAAAATACATTAGAAAACACCAGATAACTTAACAGCTAAGGTGTTTACTGCTTCTGACCAAAAAATAAGAAAGGAATGAGAAACTTTAGATTAGCTTTTTTTCACCACAATATCAGATGTTTCCATTGTTCCAAAATGCACTGAAAATATTTAGACTCTGAAAGTTGCATGCTGATGCATAGTTTGCAGCACAGTGGCTTGGTTAAAATAATAATTAATGTAGAACAACTATAGTTTTTACAAAAGTTCAGTGTTCTGTTCTCACGTTTATATTTTTGTGCTCCTATCCTAGTGCCAGAGAAGATACAAGATAATTCTATCTAAGATTATTTTACACTGAACACTTGTAATGTAGTTATAATGTGACTGCAGAGTGCGTTTGCAAATTGTAGAGACTGTTAGGTGATTTTAGGAGATTTTCAGAAACAGTGGGAGTCTGCAGTTGTTGGGAAAACTCACAGTTGAACCGAGAGCAGCACCTGCTTATGGAACATTTATTGCTGGGTTTAACCTTTGATGGGTGTTAATAGTGAGTAATTCTGTCTTTTCTGTTAGAAAAGGAATCTCAGTCAGTGCCACCACTCGTTGGCTGAAATCTGTAAAAGATGAAATATTAAAAATAATTACATGAAATTTTATTTTATGATTCCACTTTATAAGGCTAAATATTGAGTATTTGTGCTTTTAACAACTTTTCTACCTAGTCAGGTCTCAGTTCCACCATACCCCTCACAGTCATGTGCTGACAGAAACTCGTTGGTCTGTACCAGGTTCTCAGCAGTTAAAACCAAGAGAAAGAAAAATTCCTTCCTAATGGCGCATGAAAGTAATGATTCACTGCTGTATTATTGTTTGAACCCCTGGTGGATCTTTTCCACATTACCTCAACACTGTACCTAAAGAGATCCCCTATTCATTTTTATGCAGTTTTATGGATTTTTTTTTTTTGTCCTCTTTTTTTCCTTTTTTTTTTTTATGTGTATCCTTCGACCTTTCATCAAAACATCCATTTGGTAGGGACGAAACTGCAGCTGGACACAGATCAGGCCTGATGGCAATAGAGCATGAATAGCAGGGTAGCCCTGGGCGCTATGAAAAAGTCCTGCTGACGACTGCACCGACAGGGTCACAGCCCCTCCATGCTGCCCCGCGAAACGAGAGCAAGAGTAAACAGGCGTAATAGGGAGAGACCAAAAGAGACTTGGACTGTGTTCTTGTAAATAATTGCATTCATTGTTCTCTGCCACTGTTGGTTATGGTCACAAGCTGTTTGGTAGGCCCCTGTCTGTCTGGTGCTCCCCATGAGCCCGGTGTCAGCCCCTACGCCCCCAAGGGGAGCAACTTGTGCCAGGGGTGAGGATGCCAGCTCCCTGACCTGGTGGCCCTGAGTCTGATGTGCCCACGCCAGGAGCAAACGGTCTCTTCGCCAGCTCGGAGATTCAGGGCGTGCTGTGCGCATGCTGCTCCACTGTTAAATAAAGCTGGTTCAAAGAGCACATTCCTGCCCCAGCCAAACAGTGAAATAGCAAGCTCTGTTGCTTGTAGTGTCAAAGGACCAGATTGTTTCATTTTATTGCTTCGCCTTTATCTCGGCCGACTCTGGTACAATCTGATTGGATCCAGCGTGTTATTAGCCTCTGTTGTTGGCTGTGGGAACAGCAGATGGCCTATTTGGACCAGATTACCTGTACTCCTTATCTTAAGTGAAGAATTCATTCCAAGTGCTCAGATGTTTTAAGAAAGCTGCTTGTCCACATTATGAATGTGTTGCAGTACAGTTGAGCTTATCTGGAAGTTAACACCCACTTATACTGTAAGCCAGCTGGAAAAAAGACAGTCCTGTCACTGTGCACATTTTATGCACTATACTGTAATCATGACAGATGATGATCGCTGTTTTCGATGGGTCATTTGAGTGAGAATGTAAAAAAGACATGAGCATCACTATGACACAGCAACAGCAGCAACTTTTTTAGGTGAAAGGAAATTTGAAGTCACCAACAATTTCACCTGTTCAGACGGAGCTTCGGGACTTAGTTCATTGCTTTCTGTTTGCCTTTTAAACTCATTAGAGAAATGATGAGACTCTCAGACACATGCTGCAAAATAGATTGTAACACAAGAAGAATTTTAAAAAAAATCAGGAAGTTGAGGTTCACATTTTGTCTGAATCTCTCCCTCTGGATTTCTCTTTTCTTTTTTCTTACACAACTTAAGTGTCAGCCGGAAACCTCTCTGTGTTATTGCTTCCAAAGTAAAGTTTGCAAAAACAAGCGTGGGAAAAAACTCAGCCCCCCACAGCATCATCTGCAGCCTGTAATGATAGAACCTCAATGACATCATGTGTGTTTGAGTGTGGGGTTCTGGTAACTGTGCCGTGCATCTCTTCAAAATACCAGTGGCTAAGTGGAACACACAGGCTGAGCTCGGCAATGGAAGTCAGATGCTCTCAAGCCGTCTAAAGTCGCTCCTTTCCTTTTTTCATCTGCTGATAGTTTTTGGGGACTCCAAATGAGGGGCCTCCTCCACATGGGCTACAGTATGTCTGCCTTTACTGTAAGGTACATGTCCAAAAATGAATGCAGGCGTCTGTAACAAAGTGGAATTGCATCTAATCTGCCCCAGGCCACCGTGTTTGATCTGTACCCTCTTTAGTAGAGTTACCCACTAGTTGAGTGTACAGCACATTCAGGATGTTGTGGTATTTTGTTGTATAATATTGTGACGTTACGGTGGAGGTAAACTGTTTTCATATGTTGCTTAACATCATGAGAACCCTGGCTTTTGTATTCATACATTCATTCTCATCTTATCTTTGTTACTGTTTGTAGTTTCTTTCTTTTTAATTAACTTCCCGTAAAACTGGTAACTAAGTTCGTATAATACGCTTGTTTCTTTTACTTTCATATTGTATACATTAGCCTGCTGAGTACTTGCATCTGTGGTGCATTCCTGCAGTGCACAGAGAACTGCAATTTCTAACCCAGCAGCTGAAATCTGATACAATGCCTGGATGAAATTGAGCCTTTATATGACTCTCAAGATCATCCTGTTGTGAATAACATGCTCTTCATGTGAATTGCAAGAATAATTGTAGGTGGGGGAATGTTTTATCAAGTCTGACTGAAGTAAGTCATTTTGCCACAATGGAGCAGAGATCAAAGGGAGGAGGGAACAAAAACTCCTAGGCCTACAGGTAGTATAGCAGTTAAACTGGAAGTATGAAACACCCACCCACACACATTTTGTTTCCCAGCTAGTGTGGGATGATCCCTAAAGATGTGAAACTCAAACCATGTTGTATGTTGGTTTTGATCATGTGTTTGAAATCAGATGGTGGATAAGTGGTGAGTGCTACAAACGCAGAGGGAAAATGGCTTTATTGTGTCAGAATAACTGCAACATTAATCTACAACATGCTAATATTGCTGTCAGCTCAACTAATTATTTGAAAATGTGTCTTGTTAAAAAGAACAGACATTTGATCAAATATATCAACAGCACTGAGTTGATAAATACTCAAAACATAATTTCATTGTTGCATGCTATTAATTTTGTGCTTACAACACACATTCCAGAAACTCGCTGGAAAGTGTGAGCTGTTAAGTATTCCACTTCCTTTAAAAAACCAACATTGCTCTGCTGTGGCAATGGCATTAGAAACAAACAAAAACAAAATAAAAACAGATGCAACTAGAAATTACTGTGAGAGTGAGTGCACAAACTGTAATTTCACAAAGACTGAACAATCTCCTAAATTTATGACAATAATAGATAATTTAAATGTATTTGGAGTCAGATCGGCATAGGAATACACATTGTTTTCATCCAAGTATACTAGTTCACGAGAAAAAAAAGTCTTGGAAAATGTCTTGCAATGTGTCTTTATTTGCCAAAAGGAATATTCTTTGTATGGTTTATGAAAGAAAAGAAAGACAGCTAACATTAGCTAATCCCTGGGTGTTGAAATAACATGGACAAAAACATGAATAGAAAGTATTGCCTCATGGCAATCGGTGCCTAGCTTTTTTCCATTTTACATGTGGAGGACAAATTTTACAGCACAATGGGCCCTCCCAAACATTTAATGTTGTAAAGGAGACCTACATACTGTAAATCTTCTAAATAATATTTGAGATCAGGTCTCAGCTTTTAAAGCATCACTTCCTAGACTGTTGTTGTTGGTAGGCCTACTGTAACAATGTCCTACACCAGTACGTTAAAATCTTGTGTGCACCTATCAGTTAATGGGACTTCATGCAGTTCAGACTTATGCAATATTGAAAGTGTCACATAGGTGTTACTAGCAAGATTGTCATCTTTTATGGAAATCTGACCATGGTGCTCATTCAGTCATGAAGCCGACACATTCACATGCCATCAGTTACTGGAGCAAAAACCACCAGTATCTTTGGACCAAATATAGAAACTGACTTTATAATTTTGTTAATACATGTAACTACATGCTGACGCCAAACTTGATTTGAATTTATTTTAAATCTATTCAACATTAATTTATTTAGTTATTCCTTAATAGACTCAGTAGTTTGCTCAGTGAAAACGTGGTTACTCCTTGAATCAATAGTGAATAGCTTGCAGCAGTATTGGAAGTTTCAGCATTAAGTGTTGATCATAACTGTTTTTATGTCCCGTGCTATTTAGGAGGCTGACCTTTAAAACTCATCCAACAAAACAGTAATTAAAATAGAATGGTGTTTGTTTTTGTTAAATAAAGCCAGAAAGGCAAAGGAGGCAATAATGTCATTTCACATGTGTGACTTAAGAAAGAAGGAAGACAAAGAAAATGAGCAGCTTTTTTTGGTTAACACTAAATAATGAATAATAAAAAAAAGTTCTAAGTTATTAGCCATTATACTTCGCCATGTGTGATTAGTTGATTCTCTTCTATACAAAATGAAGCCATTAATTACAGTGAATTCCCAGTTTTCCCAGACCACCATTGATTACTTTCTCTCTGTGGCCCACTCACATACCCCCTAGATCTCTCTGTTCCATCTCTGCATCACATTCACTGGTGTGGTTTCCTCAACCATTTATGAAATTTATGATCTATTTTTTTACATTTCTGCAGCAACTACAAGACAACAACATAACTTTCATACTAGTCATCCTGAGAAGATGCTGTGATTCAAAGAGTAAAAAGTAGAGCTTGAAAAGCTGCTTGTGAATTCCTGACTTGAAGTTAATCAAAATTTACTTAGAAGTATACATAAGTGCATTTGGCAAGTCCAAATATATCGTCCTTAAAAGCAGAAGAAAAATGCAGAGCAGAGCACATGGTCCAAATGCTACGCTTTTCCATACTTCCTTCCTCATCATGTACAATCTTGTACCTCTCTTTCACATCCATTTGCCCCCTTCCATTGAAACCAGAAAATCAATCTGGAGCATACAAGTTGTCAAACAATGATGTAGACCCTGGTCTACCCTATCCATGGGGCCAGACGTGATTGAGTCAAGATCTGGTCCGGGCTGTATGAAAATACGGTCTCAATTACTCAGTGCAGGGCTTCCACATATCTTTGTACACACATATGAGCACACATGCATATCCCAATTTTACCAGCTAAATTAAAGTCAGATCTGTACATCCGCAATGTGCTTTTCAGTAAATATAGCTCTCCTTCCTTGACCAGTCTGTTCACATCCCCCACTGGGAGGCCCCTTCAGAAGCCTGCTTTGCACTCTTCACTCGGCGTACTGATTGACCAGGCCGGTTGGAGGTGAGCTGGATGGAGATGGAGATAGGAGTGGTGATGCATGGCAGTCATATGTGACTGAGGCCACTGCGAGAGTCTGATGTGGGAACCATGTGCAGCATCACTAGAAGCATGGAGGCAAACACGGGGTGTGTGGCTTGAACAAATAAGGCCCTCTGTGTTTCAGAGTGAATACCCTTGCTGCCTTATTACCTGTTTGAAGTGTGGTTTGCTGGTGATGACATCAATGACAAACAGAGCACTCTGGTTTCCTCTTCAGTGATGGAAACTACTGCTTTGAGCTTCAACAACTTCTCCATTCATTCCTTATGGATATGGACACTAGGAACTCAGCCCTCCGTAGTCTGCATGACAGCCAAGATGCTTCCAGTAAACGTGGATTTTAAAATGCTTCAAAATAATACATGTTACGTTTTAGGACTGACAGAACTTTCTCAAGATACCCACAGTACTTGTTCTTGTTTTACAACTATTTTCTCATTATGTAACTTATTCTTGTTTATACAACTTACAATATTTTCTATATATATAACATCTGTACAATCACTGCACTGACGGGTAGTTAGTTGAGGCCAAACAATGACCAAATACACACACAATGATTAAACACCAGGGCTGAGCCTTAATAACATTACACCATATGTTTAGATGATCATGGTATAAATGTATCATTTTTTTTATTATGTACATAATATATTCTATATAATTATTCTCAGTACAAAACAGTACACATGTTAAGAAAGTGTTGTGTAAAATTGAGGAAGAACCATTATTTCTTGATAAATATATATTATCATAATCTAAATGTGTTAAGGCTGTTGGTTGCCTGTGTTTTCTCTGAGTGCTTGTGTGTAATTATTGTGTATGTATTTGTTATCAGTGATTGTGAATTCCTGACCTACAAGTACTGGTACCATCAGTACAGTGTCTCATAACAAAAGAATACATTCTTATCTCAAAACAACCTCATAATAATCTCATAATAACATGGAAAAGAAATCACAACGAGAAAAGTATCTCATAGAAATGAAAAAGGGTTTTTGTATAACAAGCTATTTTTCTCATTATAACAAGAATGTGCTTAAAAGAAATGTTCAAAGTGACAGCAATGTGCTCCCACACTAACATTAACAAGCTAATGTCAAAGGCCTTTTACTCTTCACCAGACATAGCTGTTGATACCCTCAAATTATCCATCTCAAGTCTGACATCAATGAATCTCCAGTCCACCCGACTGATCTGACTTTCAGAAGAAACTGCACAAAAAATCAAACCCCTAAAATCACACAGTGTGTGTAGGTACAAAGACAAAACAGAGTGGTTGCTGGTTAGATGTTGTACTCTTACTATTTTCCTTCTCCTGGTGAAGGGGACCCGACCTGCTATGTCAGTACTCATTCTACAACTGTCTATTCATATTCCTGTTTCTGATTTTGACTTTTACTTGTTCAACAATCATCTATTATTATTCAGTGGAAATGGTACCACATGATGCTGATGCATTTGTTTCTCTTTTGTATGGTATGGTGCAGAGGAATGAGAATAAGTTTACCAGTCTAATCCAAATCATGTTTTACCACTGAGTACTGTGAGTGTTTCAGGACTCTTGTCAGCTTTTAGATTAAAACATCTTTTAAATTAGCATTGGCCTGCAATATGCAGGCTTTAGATCAACCTTTATGACTTAAAATAAGTTCCTGTCAATTCATTACACTAAGGTTTGTTGCTTCTTTAATTATCATAAAATATTTATGTGTAGTATTGTTTGCATTCCTTCTGTTTTCTTTCATGGTTAGATTAAATACCTAATTTACCAGGCCAGTATTAGCTGTAAAACATTCTTCTATAAATAGAATAGCAAAAATGTTTTAAGTACAACCTTATTAAAGGAGTAGTTTGACATTTTGGGAAATAAAACATACGCAGTGTTGCTTTCATGGCAAGAATTATATGAGAAGATTGATACCACTCTTGCATGTGTGTCTCTGTCTGAAGTATGATGCTTAACATTAAGCCTGAATGAAGGTGCTCTGTTCAGAATGTAAAAATACAACATCTCTCATCAGGTCACTAATCAATACACCACATCTGAATTGTTTAATCTACAAAAGGGAAATGTGAAATAGACAAGTTGTTACTTTAGGGAAAAGAAGCCTTTCTTGGCATCCAGCAGATAACACAGTCACAGTCTTAACGCCACTATGAGGTTACCAGGAGGAAAGATTGACATCAATCAATCAATCGCTTTAAATTCAGCTGCCTGTCCACAAGAACGTCCACATTGGGATTAATAAAGTGCCAATTATTATTATTATTATTGGTTATTATTATTTAGTGTACAAACACAAGTGTGTATCAACCTCCTCATGTACGTCTCAGAGAAGAGAGTGAATATTTCCCAAAAACCAAAACTATTGCTTTAGTCATTGCAATGAATAACTGTAACACAATGTAGGCTTATAGGAGTGAAATAGCATCCTGATTTAGATATAATGTCTTGAAAATGTGTCTGAGTCATACAAGATTTTACAGTTTAATGTATGAAAACAGTCCACTGGTACACTGAGCTATCTTTTATGCAACCTGCTCCAGTGCTCAGAGGCTGCTGAGTGCCCTCTCCTGCTTTGTGAGGCTCAAGGTTTCAAGGCGCACAAGGTTTGTCAAGTGTAGGGTGGGAACGAATGACACTGGAGGACTTTGGAAGTGTGTGCTTGTGTGTGTATGTGGCAGTTTTGCCTCCTTGTGTGTGTATTCATCCGTGTGTGTGTGTGTGTGTAACATGTTTCTGCATCCCAGCACGCATGCTTGTGTTTGCATATGATTACGTGTTTGCTTCTGTTTTTTCACCCTGGGACTTTGTCCTCTGAAAGGTGTGCCAGTCAGTCAGCTGAGAGAGAGGAAAACAAGATCTGAAGCAGGCCGTGGTGTTAGAACTGGGACAAAGACAAGAGAGAAAACAAGGGAGCGTGTAGGAGAACGAGAGAGACATAGGGGCAATGGCAGAAAAGTGGCGCCAGACTTCGGAGTGTGTTGCTTTGAACCAGGTTCCAAATGTTTATGCATTGCAAATATTGCAAACATTATGGGTGCAAGCAAGGTAGCCTAGAATTTAGTTAATGACAGGTATATTACACCTGGGTAACTTTCGTTCACCATCTCTTTGATCTCGAGCTCTCTAGTTGCTCATGGATTGATTGTCCAACTGAGTCACAGTGAGAAAGAATTATTGGTAAAAACAATATTATATGTTATGTAGAATGCAGTGTATGACTCTTTTCTATCCTGAAGAATCAAAGTAAAGTCAGGTTATGGTGTTAACTGTACTGCATTTTCTGTAGACCAATGTGTAGCCTAAAGACATCTAAGGATTAAAGTTCCGTGGCTTTACGGCATTGATTAGCAGACTGTGATAGCAGATATAAGTGACTGACAGACGAACTAACTACCCTGCCGCCCACGCTGTTGACAAGGCAGGGTGCCTGATGACGTTGTCATTCAGCGAAGTACAAACAGTAACAGCACTGACCGACCCAAGCACTCTTTGAACTCCAGATGAATTGCAGGTCTATCAGCAGCTGTTCAGAATGACCTTACCCCACAAAAATCAATCAAACATACAAGTACAAACATACTGGGAATGCTGGGGTTGTGGAGCAGTAAAAAGGGGAAATGTAATTGGCCTATTTGTGCATAAGTTTGTGTGTGGGCTGGTACAGTGTGTTATGTGCCATGGTGAAGAAAAAAACAGAGATCTTTCCAGAAAGTTTTTTGATGTTTTTTTGTCATATTGTCGTAGTAGTTACCGTAGTCATTTCAAAGCTGCTTTCCGACAAGTTCATCAGTTTGCAACTCTAAGACTCAACCCAGTGGAAAGCTCTCCCACAAACCAACCTGAGACATACACACAAGTGTAGTGTGTTATTTTCAGTGTTTGATAGGTGACATTGCACTTGTTAACTCTCACTTTCATTCACGTACTGGACACGTAGAACCTCAACACAAGACAATCGTAGAAGCATCAGACACATAATGTAGCTCTTCACTTGTCTGCCAGGTTGCCTCATCCATCTGGGAACTGGGCAGGACACACTGACTGACTGGCTGTCTGGTGAGCTGGCATTAGTACCTCAGTTGGCTAAGCTGCCCTTCTCCAGCCTCACTAAGTTTGTGGCATTTACTGTATTTCATGCTCGTCTCTGTCATATTGTGTGCCTCAGCCTGCCTGTTGCCCCGGTGCATGCAAATGTGGGCTGAGGTATGCATTGGTTATCTCCTCCTGGAAAAGCAATGTCCTTGTTGCTTCATATAGAGCGGCTTTAGTGACCGGCCATTGATAAGACTAATGTCTCCCGATAGCTACCAAGCTTTCAAGTCCTGTCACAAAACAGCCGGCTCCCTTTTATGTTGTTTTCCCAAGCCAAGGACAGACAGGCCTCCCTACAGGACAGAGCTGGCTAATCAGTAATCACTAACTTGCTGAGCCCAGCAGTCCCCTTCAGATGGACTGGCTTTTCACCCCTTCTTCTTCATCCCTTCATCATTTTCTTCTTTTGCGTCTTTTACATCTTCCTTTTCTCCTCTCCCCATTTCCTCTCATATACTTCTCAGACTCTGTATTTTAATGATGACGCCTTTCTCCTACACAGTGGGTAAAATTAACAGGCCACAGTGTCTTTCTTTCTTTTCTTTTTCTTTTTTTTTCTTTTCCTTCCTCTAGTCGCATCCATTTTCTCTTTGCTCCATGCCCACCTCACTTGTTCAGAGTTGTTCCTTTACACTTCTTCAATCCCTCCTTTCTTGCCCAGCTGCAAAACAAATGCCACCCCTTACCCTGTTAATGAATCAAGATACAGAAGGGGGGATCAGTATGTCTGGGGCCATAACTGTGCCACAGACACATGGCGTTATATTAAAACATTAGTACCACTATATGACTTTATTTAGAACTTGCCAAAGAAAATTGATTAGGTGACAGAGATGGAACAAAGGAGGAATCATCCTTGGCCACCCTGACTGGGCTTCTGCTTTCAGAGCCAACAACAGCACTTCTTCTCCACACTTTTTCTGAATAGTGATCTGGCCATGCTTGGCCTGTTGTTCAAAGGCTCACCCTCCCCTGAGAACATCACTTGTTTTTAATAGTGATGATCTTTTAAAGTAAACTGCAACAATCTTCTAAAAATGCATCTAATATTAACTTGTCTCTGATGTGTTTTTCCAACAGAAAAAGTTCCATCTGCCTCAGTGAGATATATAGAATAATTAATTATCCAAATATTGTTCATTTATAACATTCAGTGTTTAACACATGTTGTCTCCTACTGAAACTCCATCTTCAGTGTTTGTGAGTTGGAGTCTTCACATTTTTGCATCACACCTCTGTGAGTCAGCCAGTTCAAAGCTCATGCTGTCTACTTCTTCTGTAGAAAACAGCACAAAGTGATAAGTATTAGTTAAACTTATTTTGATTCTAAGTTTTGTTAATTTTATAATTAACAAATGTGTTTGTTAATTGTATAATATACAAAGAATATAGCCCCAATTTGCTATAACAGAAGTATATGTATGGTGTACTGTGTTTCTCTTCAGCAATGAGGATTTGCAGGTTGACTTCACTGCTAACCCACAAACTAGTTCACCAGCTGGCCCAAATGCATTGTGGGTAGAGGAAATGACCTCAGTGATGAGGAACGTGTTATCAGTTCTGTCCAGGACATCCTTCATACAGTAATGTCACCCGCATGAGTGGAAGATAATGTTGCGGACACGCAGACAGGACAGTATACTTTATACAGGGCACAGGAAAGGACCAGCACTACTTCTGTCTGTATGTCTCTGTGTCAGTGTAATTCACATTTCTGCTTTCTTTCATATATACATGTTGATATAATATTTGTAATTTTTTGTGTGCAACAAAGCATAACCACTTGTGACTGACGATTAAATAATACTTGTGAAGTGATAGTAAAGCTTCAAGTGTGTACATGCAAATGTTAAAATGTATGTCTGGTTAACAGCCAGGTGCAGATAGAGCTGTGTCCAGATATATAGTGATATAGTGATATAGAGTCACTTACTATTGTATGAAGATGATTTTTGTTTGTTTGTTTGTTTATATTCATCAGCATAAGTTGCCAACCTCGGGCGAAAAGAACAAAACTTACAGTATTTACAAAAGCATATTATAATTCAGAGATGTGACGACTCTATGCAGATTGTCATATACAGTATATACGGCATTGTCTGCTGTGTGTGATATTTATAGTGTGCATGTTTGATTTTTCTAATATCCTAATAGGTTTAATTAAGATGTGGATACATGATCTGGAATATACTTATTTGGTCAGCATGCATCTTGTGGAATATTTAGATCTATTTATATCTAAAAATCTATGACAGAATGAATATGTCATTTAAGCTATGATGAAGCCTGATTGTTTGGTGTGCCTCAAGGTACTTTATGACAGTGGTTCTCAACCAGGGCATCACTATGTAAATGCAATGATTTTGCTTTTTGCTGGCAAATCACTGAATAGTTTATATATAGTATTTAACTTACTATTTTAAGTTGTGTCTTGATTTAATTGGTCTCCACTTATTGACATAATACATCTCTGATCAGGAATAGCAACTTGTTACAGTGTTTGCTGTTTAAAAATATATGGTTCATCAAATTCCAAAATGCCTCAGGACATGCAACTAACAGAGTCAACTGTTCATCCAACTGCTTTTGAACAGTTGACAACCCAACCATGGCATAACTTGGAAACAAAGTATAAGTTGTGAAAGCAATTTCAATATAACAATATAACACATTAAGGGCGTTCAGGATCTCCTTATGCATAGTTGTGGGTGTGTTTCATGTTCAAACTTCCAGTGTGTACATACGATACCATACGTCCATGTTCATTGGTAGGTTCTTGTGGCCCCCTCAGTTTGATTTAGAGGGGAACACATTCTGCTCTGCCATCATCCTCTGCCCCCTCCCCTATTTACTGCCTACACTGCTGGATAACCAGACCCAGATGGTACCTGGTACAGACACCAGCAGCTTGTGTTTTGCCCTTTGTGAGTCAGACGGAGCAATCAGTAGCCAGGAAGCCCAGAAGTGAGGTGTGGGTTTTCATGAGGCCGTACTGGGGTGAACAGAGGCATAGGAAGGGGAAGACAGGATGGAGGGGTGGTTCAGCAGTAGTTTAGCTTGACTCTTTTATTTCACAAGTGTATTTCACAATAGTTTACAGTAAACTTAAATAAGTCCATATCATTGATATGATATAGCAATTTTGTGTCATTATGGATTGTGAGACACATTTTCCCTCATAATTTGTGTGTTGGAGGAGATTGTAGATGTGGTTGGATGGGTGCCCCATTGTGCCTATCATGTATTAGTACTAATATCTGTGGTAGACAGTGATAATGTTGCAGCACTGAACTCTGGCCATTAGTATTATTTTACAGGGTTGTTCTCAATGCCATACTGTCCCAACTGGGAGAATGAAGGGATAACTGAGTGTTAGTGACCATGTGTGTGCGTACGTGTATGGATAAAATAAGATAAGGGAAAGAAGTGAAAGACTGTGGTGTTGTGCATGTTGTAGGTAGGTGGCAGCCGGTCTGTGGATGAAAATGGATGGGAACAGTGGACCTTGGGAAGCAGGAATGTCAGACAGACAGACATTAAAGACATATGATATGAAACCCTGCTGTGCTTCACCCTTCTCCCCACCTGCCCTTGTGATATTAACTGTGGCCCTGCCAGGGCCCCACATTCCCAAGAACTCTCAAGTAAAGAAACACCAGGAACAGGCGTGTTATCCATAAAATACATGTTAGATGATAACTAGCCGCTCTTGCTTAAAAAAAAAAAATTCAGTTTCTTTGCCTTGAAGGTTTTACTGATTCTTGACGCAGACATTTATTACTCACAGGTAATGTCATCTCAAATAAAAGAACTGGTGACTTATTTCTCAAGCGGTGTGTTTTGAATTACAGAAACCGTTGCATACCACTGCTTGTTTGTAGATACAGGTATATTGAGGTCAGAAACATAGCAAAGGGGAATTTTTTCATTGTGCTCAATTCCATTTTGAAGTTGTCACGTTCTTGGTTTAAAGCACTTTATTAGCACTGATAAGTGCCCACCTTTCCTTGGCACTGGTGATGTGGAGTGGTCATGCCACTGCAAACACTGATGTGAAAGAGAGCCAACGGAAATAACACCAGCCATCCCTCCTCTCTTCTCCACCCCGGCTGATAAGATTAGGCCACCGCGGCTCGTATCAACTCTGGTCCTAATTGTTAAGCACTGGTTTTGTGCTCATTTTTAAAATACATGGCACATGTTACTTAACAGTTGTTAAACTTATGTGATATGTCTAAAACAAGTACCAGCAACCACACCCTGAAGTTTCAAAGTGGTTGAGTTGTTGACTTTTTCAGTCTTGGTTTCTTTTTCTTTATAAGCATTTCAATCAGTCCTCAAGATGAGAAACATAATCTCATAAATTCCCTTTGCACATCCATCATGCATAAACAATTTCAAATAAATGAAAATTAGGGTTTCTAGTTGAGTAATCTCATACAGAACAAATCATGTAGTAAATTTCCCCACCTACTTTGTTATGCTTTAGCCCCTGAAAATTTTTATTGGTAGCAGGAGCCTTTGACAGCCTGTAGATTATGTTTTTATAAAATTGATGCAATTGAAGATTGTATTGTAAGGTATGTGAACAGAAGACTATGTCTTAGTATGTTAACTATAAAGTTTAAGGAGAATGTGGTTTTGCTCTTAAATGTCCAGAAAGTGAAAACACAAGGTGCAAACTGACGGTAACCAGGACATGAAAGTATGTACAGTAATATAAAGTCAAAGAACAGGTGAAAGAAACCAAAGCTACGCCTGCTGTAGTTCTTAAAATAAAAAGCCGTGGGAATGCTTTGTGTAAGGAAAATACAGTGGTATTTTGCCTTGATTAAACGCAATACTCCATATTTATTTAGGTCTATGTATAACTTTTCCAAGTCTTAGAAATCAGTTTTTATATTCAAATCTTTCTCTCTGCCTCTGTGTCAGTAGAATACGACTCAGAACAGATTTATATATATAGATATGATATAAGGGTTTCTGAGTTTTTTCCTGGTTTGAATTTGATAATTTTCACACTTCCAACACCTCAGCTGGGTCTATACCTCATCTACCACTGGTCATAGTGAACACGTCCTGGAGTCTGGACTCTGGTGCTATTGTTTGTTGGCTTGTTGATCTGAACTTAACTTGTTCACAGCTGTCACACACCAAAAAACAAAGAACTACTAAAATATTAAGGGTGTGGTCTGTGTGAATTGTACAGTATGTGACATAATTTTCAATTTCATTCAGATGACAGGCATGCCAGGAATAAACCATTACAAAAAACTAGTTTTTTTTCACATTTGTACCTCAACTTAAACACAGTTATTATTTAATAATGTAAAACACATTCTTACATTATATGAAGTACTGTATGGCTCCAAAAACCCAACTTACTTAAGTGTGACTGATAGCAGAGCAGCTGTTTCCTGGGGGCTGCACCACTGTCTGCTATTATTGCTGCCACTGGCCGTGCTGCACTTGTCCCTGTCCAGCTGTCTGCCCTGCTCTTCTGGTTTCTGCTCTGCCTGCATTTAATACCTGACACTCATAGAGGGCGCTAGTCATGCTGGTTGGCTGCAGCTGCTGAGAGGCACAGAAGGAAGCTGTAGTTAGAGCCTGCTTGTGCTGAGATCATACAGTGAATGTACTCTCATGTTTGCAGGGAAAGTAAGAAGAATGATAATAGATTCTGATATGTGACAGCCAGCAACATATTCTTATAATCTTTTATATGACTTTGGAGCTTACTTTATCTCATATTCATTCTTCATTTATTAATGAATGAATTAATGCTTCCAAAGATAATTTTGTAGGGGAAAAAGTATCATTATTTCCAGACCATGCAGAAGAATAAGTGGATCATTTTATCCATATCAAGACAAGTGCAAGAAATCTCACAAGAATCTGATAACAAGCCATTACACTGTTTAAAAGAACAGACTTTATGACTTATTGAGATATTAATGGAGAGTATTATGAGACATCCCAACTGCTTCTAGTCAGAACTAGGAAATGTAGCTCTGCTGATGATGCAGCACAAAAGCAGCGGCACCGACATGCTGAGTCAAAATGAGAGCTCTCAGCTGTCCCAAACCTGCAGCCCACTGCTCGCCCCACCTTGCTCGCTTCACCTTTTGTTTCACATCCTCGCTGGCAAACTAGAAGAAACATCCTGTTTGCTGCTGATCAGAGGATACCATTGTACAATTTTGTGAACTTACCTTCATTTGACACATTGTAGCAGACAGTTAGCTGCACAGGGCATTTACAGTATCTTAACTGGCCCACCCTTTTGATTATGAGTCACTGCAATAGCACTTAACCCAAGTCAAACGGTGACTAAATTGAAAGCAATGAAATGGAAATATTTTTAAATCTTATCAGTATTTAAGGGTGTTAACTTGTGCATACTTTTACTTTACGTGCACAATTATTGTCTTAGGAAAGTAAAATCTACCAGTAAGGTGTGTGTGTATTTGAAGAAGAGTGAGCGAGTGGCCTACCTCCAGATAGTTAATGTATTGTTTCTGGATCAGGGTTCACCAAAGGTACAGTTAGTGTTCTAACAAATTGGCTTCTGTTAATCAGTGATGCCGCCTTTCCCTCTTTCATGTACACTAATTTGCCCATGAACAGTGGCGACACAGATTTCAAAGAATCCTTCCATCATTCCAAACATGGCAATTATCAACCAATCACATGGGAATCAGTCCCCCTCTTGTCATGTGGGCTTATTTTGCCCGACAACAGTTAAAGTTTAGTCAGATCCCTCTGGGAGTGAAGGAGAGTTTTTCTCAAGGAGTTCAATCACAGGACCTTTTTCAAGTGGCTAAATGAAAAGAAAAACAGGCAAATACTGCTCCAGAATAGAAAACGGTAGTGTAGTGATTTAAGGCGCAGGGAGGTGACGCAGGAATTAGCTGTGATCAGTGAAACACTTGGAGAATGCTGCTACTTTGTGCCAGTGAGTTGATCACTGTTGGATTAACTCTTTGTTAAATTTAACTTTGTTATAAACATAGTGTTGTTGAGAGTCAGTCAGTCAACAACTTATAATTATTATTAAAAAGTTGGCACCTGTGACCTTGTGTTGACATGATCTGACTCTCCTGTCACTCTTTTTTAGTGTATACAGTCTACTGTGGGTGGGGTCCGTAGTAAGCAGACGTCATAACAACAATTGGTTGTGTGTTAGGTACTGGCAGGTGTCTTCTTCTAGTGAAAAGATCTGGATGTGATGAGAGGTTGCGTTTGCTGAGAGTAAAGAACGGGGTTAAAACATGTAGAATGACAAAATATATAGAGTGTGAATTAGGAATTTAGTTTTATATAATTTACATAAGCATGCTTGATATAGTTTAGTTTAAAACGTGTGCAAACTATAAAACTTGGTGTACTGCTTTGGGTTCACACTGTTTTTTTACCCACTGACAGGTAACTTATTTGTTGCACAATTTTGGTGACACAGAAAACGTGTGCAAAAACGTAGGTATGCAAACTCTTTGTCCTTTTTTTTTAAATACATTTGGTTGAGCGCACACGGGGACCCTCTCTCTCTTTTATCTTTGGTTGTGCACAGTGTTCTTTACTTCTGCTAAACTCTTTTGGTGACTGTAACACCTGTTCTTTTTAACTTTCTGATTTATCACAGAAAATCCTCTTATTCTTTGATTATACATATTGCGTTTATTATTTCTTTCTTATAAGTTCAACCGTTCATATGAGATAGTGTGTCTGTTTAGCTGTTTAACTAAAATCTACACACCTACCTTAGCGTGGTTGCTCTGGTTTGCTCTCACACAGCAGAGACCCTCCTTTTCAGGTGGTCCTGTCGTTTAGTTCACATCATTCAAATCCAGTTAACACCTTTCACACCATTTCAAACACTGTCACAGAAATAAGAACTAACAAACACAGGCCCAAATATTTCTAATTACGTGTAGACAGCATCAAGGTCTTAGAGCAGGTTGATTGTTCTGTTCTGTAATATTCATGTTGGTGTAGTCGGAAGTAAGATTTTACATGAACTAATCTGGTGATTGTTGCAATTTTGGTTTGTCTCTCTGAACTTCCCTTTTCTAAGTTAGCGCTGTCCAAACTTCCCTTCATGATCATGAGTGGAATATGAAAGTAGAGCTACAGTATGAGCAAACGTCTGGTCCATTCATCACTGTGACACTCTCAGTCTCACTCAATACAATTGATTTTTTATCGATGCCCTACATAGCCCTAAATGGATGGATGTTGGTTGTAAAATAAACTTTTGTCACGACTCATAACGTCTCAGATCTTTTGACCTTATGTGAACGAAAGCTAAAGTAAGATGTTTGATGAGAAAACATTGTGAGATACTAGCCTCAGATTGTATTTTAAGAACAAAAAAACAAACAGTCATTTTGGTGTATGCATGCGTGACTGTGTGTGCATGCATGTGGCCATCCATATCTCCTTGTCTTTTATATTAGTGAGCTCCTTTATGATAGGCCGATTCAGTGGATTAAACACCGAGACTGTTCCCAAAAGAGACCAGATCCCAGGTGTTTCAGACACCATATTGCCCTCTCACTCTTATTTGCGTACACAGATGTTGAAGCTTCCACCTTCTGTATACATAGTGCAGTTCTGCAAAATCCCCCAAGCCTTGCTTTAAACCATACAAGCTAATGTCTCACTCAAGATTTGGTTTGAGTCTGCTGTTTTTTTGTGTGTATTTGTTTTTATTTTGTTTTTTATATATAGACATACATGTAACTTTTTTCTTTTGCATGGTGCAGATACAGCTCATTTTGCCTGGCGACCGTATCTGTACAGTATGGGGTTTATGTGTGTTTGTATACGGTTGTGTGTGTGGTGGCTGGTGGAGGTTATGAATGAGCTGCAGCTGCATGGCCTTCTGGTCAGTATGGACAGCTGATGAATGAAATGGAAATTATTAAAATAAACTGCCGGGTGATGTAGCAACATTCATGCAGCAGGCCTCCATATCTTCCTCACACATCTGCCTTTACAAAGATGCACACCCTGTTGATGCAACGGACACAAATATTTAAAACACAAGGTCATCAAGTTTGTACGTAGCATCGTAGCATGAACTCCTGTGAAATTCTGAACTGGTAGACTTTTTTTCTTTCTTTTTTTTTGCAATTTCATATGAAACAAGAATGCTTTGCATAAAACAGAGAAAGGAGATCAGTAACACGCACCACAGATATATGTGAGCAATAGAGGGGAGTGGTGGTGCGACAGATGGACAGAATTTGGGGAGACGACGCGGAGAGAGAGAGACAGGCCTGGTGATGGATAGGCCAACGGAGAGAAAGAGGAAGAAGATGGGCAGCAATAAGGACAAAGACATCAGTCACGTTTAGGGGTTTTCCCTCCTCCCCTTCTGCAAGTGGACCTTGATCCAAGCCACACAGACTCTACTGTGTCATGGTGTGTGTGGCCCTGTGTCTGTGTGGGCCTGCGAGTGGTGACTAGGCAAATCATGACTCAGCAGAAAAAAAAAGAGTCACATAGAATAGTATAGAGCAGAGTTTCATTATCGAAGCAGGTTTCTTTGGCTTCACGTTTGCTCTTCAGAAGACAGTAGAGTTGAGCACAGGAGTTTTCTTCCATTGCAGTAGCTTATAGAAAAGTGTCAACTCCACCAGACGCTCTTCTGGGAATTTCTTCACATATGTGATTATCACTGCATTTTACAGATTGTATAAAGTGCACTTTTTTAACTTTTGTTGAACAGCTGTCACAAGTATCAGTTATGACACTGATATAAAGCAGGACATAAACCAGCCACCCAGGCTTCTAAAAATTATGGTTCTGTGGATGGAATCCCTTGTGTGGTTAGGGTTAGTTTCTGTGCACCTCACTGCACAGAAAGCAGGTCTTTGGTTGTGAAGGAATATGAACTTTGCTTTCTTTTCCTGAAGAATAAAATGTAAGACAACAGTGGATACGCTTTTGTTTTTTCAAGGCACAAACAGCCTTCCACCATAGCCATAGCTCTGCCCACCAGCAGAGGGGCAGGACCTAGAATGAACCATTTCAGGGCATCAGAAAAGATACTAATTATAATAAAAATATAAGAATTTTTGTCACATAAAACAGAGTGTATGTTGTACTGCAAGATCAGATATTTTGACAGATAAAATTGGGGAATATTTTATTGATATGATCAGTATCAGTGTATTTGCAATTTTCCGTTTACATTAAGTGTCAAGATACAAGTATCCTTAATAGTTAAGAGGAAACATAAACTTGTTGCAATTATGTTCCCTGTATAAGTCAGTGTTAAAAAAAGAGAAGCCAGAAGATCTGCAATTTGATTAAGTCAAATTTTGAGTAATGTCAGTTATGCAAAACAAATATTATTGGTATGGCAACATTAACAGTCACTTTTGTGAGAGGAGGAATGTATCACTCTAAATTGCACCAAACAGCAGTGCTCCAAAAGACAAAAATAAAACCTTTTGTTGGTTGTTTGCAATGGCAGAACTGAGTATGTTATGGTTATGATGAATCACTTCTTTACTTTTTGAAAAATTATACTTTTAATCTCCCAGAGTGATCAAAAATCTAAAATATTTCTCCTTAAATAAACAGGAGCGGCTGCTGATTCCTACCAGCTAATAGGGCCTTAATTCACCTTACTTTTTACTGAGGGAGACGTCACTCTAAATATTGTCAAGGGTTATGTTGAGCTATAAAGTCTTTAAACAATGTGTTTCACACATACACACCCAAAAATGGTCCATGTACTGTACGTGTGTTTGATTCACATGCACGTGTGTGCTTTCCTGCATCCTTATGTGTGTGCATGTGTCAAACACTTGCACTTGCAGTTCCTGTTTGGGGCGGTCCACTGGTCCTGGCAAACAGTGTCTGGTCTTATCATTTGTGTTTTATGTTCCTAGCAAGCCGGGGGCACAAGCAGCTCTTTGTGGCCAAGAGGTGGCTGGTCTCGCTCCAGACTGACCCATGCAGCTGTTCACCACTGTTGGACATATCCACTTGTGTGCGTGCCTGTGTGTGGGGGTACAAGTGTATATATGCGCCTACATGCATGTATGTTTGTACAGTGTGTATGAGTGTGTCTGCATGCAGTGATGTGTGTTGCATGTATTATGCATGTTTGAACGAGTGTATGCATTTCTGAATGCACGGTATGTACTGTATATTTGTATGAGACTGTGTGTGTGTACTTCATAATACAGTATTATCATTAGAGCTTATAATGTGTGTTTCATTTTGGAGATTTAGATTTCTTATGTTTTTCTCTCATCACATTCTCCATCACTTCCACTGACGGGTCAGGCTCCAGGTTGGGGACATGCAAAACTTGACAAAGAAGGAGCTGAGTGTTCTGTAGGCCTGTGTGTCTGCAATCCAGCCCAACATGCTGTGAACCAATGACTCTTTTTTTCTTTCTCCGTCTCTCCCTCTCCTTCACCTGGACCCTGGTGACACTGCCAGTCCCCTCTATGGAGGTTCACTGCTCTGTAACACAAAGTGTATTGTGCGTGTGACCCATAAAAAACTCCTTAAAGGAGCCATCAGTGAAGCCAGCACAAAGCCACGTGCTGTGTTGGCAGTTGAGTGTGGAGAGGGCAAGAATGTGGCCCCCAGACTCAGCTCCTGGTTATTCAGTGTGTAAGAGGCTGAGAGACAGAGAGAGAGAGAGAGGAATATTATGCATGCTTTTGGGCATTAATGATATTTTGAAACTTTGATGCGATAAAGCTTTGACTATAACACATTCCTCAAATTGCATTAAGTTCACAACTTTGGCTATGCTATAAGCAAACACCATTTATTTCCAATGCAGGACTAGTGTCTAGGCCAGGGAGATTCCTGGCCGTATAGTACATTATACTTCAATTTGTGAAGTCCCATCTTATATTTCTTGTCAGCGTTGACTTTTCCACACTTTCACAATGTCATCTTTCCAAATCTTTAAACTTCTTTTATGTGACTACATATTGCAGAACATTTTTAACTTCATCTTTAGCCAAAAGCATGATAGAAGAGGTATGACAATGACAACATAAACAGTAATACATATTTCTTACCCAGTAGAGATTTTGCAAGGTATCTCTTACATATTTCTGTTGGATATTGCTATTGTAGACAGCAATGAAAAGTAGTGGCCAGCAGTGGTGTTACTGATAGAGGATAGTCAGGGATACTCATTTTTTTGTTGTAAAGAGATTGAGTCAAATAAAAACATTGCCTAGTTCAGTATCTACTTTATGAATCTGTAGAAACTTTCAATTAAATGTTAACCTGATTAAAAGTAATTCATTTGTCACTCAGACTGGGAAAACTAGGCAAATTCTGCATTCATTAAATATCCATATGTACTTAGAGTGCTGCATGGAAGACATGCTAAATAAACAGAAAAGATAAAA
Organism: Sandelia bainsii; assembly: GCA_032362345.1. Classification (NCBI taxonomy): domain Eukaryota; kingdom Metazoa; phylum Chordata; class Actinopteri; order Anabantiformes; family Anabantidae; genus Sandelia; species Sandelia bainsii. The sequence continues at coordinate 5,882,358 of JAUMHL010000027.1, read as the reverse complement.
CAATGGAAGAATATGTTGCATGTTTTCTCTGTGGCATTTTTTAACCTGGCATCCTCTACTGTTTTGTTTACTCTCGTGCCTGTTGCCAAAATTATGACATCCGGGGGTGGAAGTAAGTCCAAAGGAAAAAAATAGTATTGCAGATCCTGCTCCCCATGGACACCAAAATATCAATTTAATAAATACTAATAATTTGTTTAAAGGATAATTCTGACAAAAATAGAGCAACAGTGTTTCTCATTGGTTTTCCAACCAGGTTGATAAACAGGATCTAGTTGGAAATATTTTACGTTAGACATATTTTAGATACTGCCAGCTTTAATTCCTGCAGGCACATAACACTTACAATATATAACTTTTTAGTTTTTTCTTTATTGTTACATGTGTCACTGTGTACACCACAGATGTAGGCTAGAGTAGATGACTTGAATGTTCTTATTAACTTACTACCCACACAACTTGACACTATTTCAGAGCCAGAACTAAAGTCAAAACACTAAAGAGACACTGGGCCTTTTATCTCACAGAATAAATAATACTTACTTGCAACATTTATCCATGACTATTATGTGCTTTTTAAGCGCATGTACCTCTTTCCCTCTGTTACCTTTCTCCTATTCTCTCACTTCTCTTTTCATTTTGGTAACCTATTATGTCTTCTTTATCTCGCCCTATCTTTGATGATCTGAAACATTTCTGTCAACACTGTTTGATTTTGTTTTTTTGTGAATTTATAAGTCATTGTGTGAGTGCACTGACCTCTGTGTGGGAACATCTGCCTGGTCATGCTAGTGAGGGACAAACAGAGAGGGTGAATTCTTGACAGGCCTCAAATAAACTACTTCACAAAAGGGGAGGTGGGAGGACACTGTGGTCTGCCAGTCAACTGATTTTCCCAGTTAACCTGGGGGTGAAGAGATAGCTGAACCCCTTGAACAAACGCTGAGGAGACCAAAGAGCTGGCTGAAAGTTACTTGCTGTCTTTACTTGGGTGGCGACGGACAGGCTGTTTACTCAGGCTTTGGACTGACTCACAAATCAAAGTGTGTCAGAATGGAGAGATTAGGGAGCCAGAATAGGTCTTGCATTTTACCTGCACCCTTGTGTCTTTGTTGTCACCCACCTGGATGAACTGTTAACATTGCATAATACACAAACAGATGTGCACACAACAGAGAAATGTTCTAATACCCTGATAAAAATGCAGCTGTTTTTATCTCCTGCTTTAAAAATTAGGAGGCCCCTCAAAGGCTGTTTGAAATAATAATGAGTGGGAGATTCCCCTTCCACTGTAGCATTCAGCTGCTCTCAGTGTATACCATCCCAGCAGCTGCTGTCATTTCGGGACACAACACAGACCTTAATACTGGTAGTAAACTGTCATTGCACTCGTTCATGTTGCTAAAGAGAGAGAGGAAAATACGCAAAAATCATGACAAGGTTTCAAAGAAAAGGGGGAAGTTGCAACGTTGCATGATTTGTCATTCATCAACTGTAATAAATATTATCAGATGCCATCAGACTGCTGTGGATAGAGTTACAGCACCAAGTCAAGTCAGTTTCTACAGAATAAAGTTTCAAGGTGTAGTTCTCTTACATTTGTTTATCAGGAAGCGGGTAAGCGATGCACACTGCCAAGAGCTCAGGTTTCAAACGCAAGACAGGATAATGGAAGACATTTAAAAAACCATCTCAGACAATAGAGGATCTTAAGTCCTGGATGTCTTGCACATCATTCATCTGATCCCATTTCCTGACTTCTGAAGACTGAGGGATCTAATTCAAACCTTGCTGCTTTTCACCTGCTTTGAATTCCCACTGTATTTACTCTGGTTGGAAAAAAAGGACATATGTGTTTTGACAACTTCACATTTCATGCTACAGCTTCCCCACCTCCCCTGCTCCATCACTCTTTCACTCCCCTTCCACTCCTCCCTGTAGGTGAATTCAGCCTCGTCTTACTGTTAAATGCAGCTCTGCAGGAACTGGTGAGGGAGGGGTGGGACAATGCCTGTCGGAAATGAAGCTAGCTCTCTGACCCGCCGTGGTCATAGGCCCTCAGGCCTCGCTGCATCACTCAAATAAGATGATTTGTATGAGGAGATTACACATGAGCAGAGTGTGTATTAACACAGCTTCTGCTGCACAGAAGTAATATTTTGAAATTTAGATTTATTCAATGAGACACGCCTTTGCCATATGATGATTCCACTGAGGATTGAAAATAAAATGTGCAGGTTAATTTCAGAAATGTCACATTCACTTTAACTGTAAAAAGATACCCTATTTGACAGGACACTGGAAAGTATAACACATCAAAGATTTCTTTTTACAACAATCAGAATGTGTCAGAGCTTATTTTATCTGACTGTCAGTAATAGAAATTTCCAATTTGTTATCACCATTGTATCAACTTACAGTTCAAATCCGTAAGCTGAAGCCTGTCATCAGCAAAGATACACTGCGTGACCTCTAAAATGTCATATGTCATAAATAGTTTAAATGTTTCATCACCGTCACTCTGACTGTCTCTGTATTTTCTGTCTTATAGGAATGGGACCCTACCTGTGGGATATGCTCAGGAGTTAGGCTCAGGTGATCTTCGGTAAGACATCCTCTTTTTTTTTCACTGCGCCCATATGAGCTGCTGATTCACGTGATCTGTGGGTCTTCTTTTTGTGTTTCAACTTGCTGGTTCTTGAGCCTAGTCTGAATTCTAGTCTGAATGATCATATTTTCAATGACTCGAGGCCTGTGTAAGATATGCCAAAGTGACCTTGGATGTGTTTTGAAGAAAATGTATAGTATAGTTTGTAACGTGTCACACAAAACTGGGCTGTAACAGAGATAGACCTGATACATTACAGAGGAAAGAATCAATTAGACATTTTGCAAATGCCTCCAGATGAAGCAGTCTTTTTTTTTTGACTGTGTGGATTGTCTCCATGAATACCCCTGCTGTCCCCAGATGCCACCATCTTTGTTAACAATAGATCATAGCACTCCTGGGCTTGTAGTTTTGTTTTGATTGAAACCAGTCTTGCTGGCTTGTCTGTCTCATGTAGGAGCCTGAGAAGCTTTCTTCTGCCTGCTTATAGTCTTCTTCTGTCACAGTTGTTTCTGAAGAAAAAAAAGCTTTATGAGGGAGTAGTGGAAATTGTTGCTCATTACACTCTAAGAGATCTTACTTTAGAAATGAAACTTAATGTAGCAGGGATTATACTGCCTACAGTTGTGCTGATGCTGACATTTGTTTCACAATCACATGTTTGAGTTACTTGACTTACTTGATGTCATAATAGTTCATGGCTTGTGTTGTGCTCTATTTTCAGCGTTATTGCAGGTGTATTAATCTCTGATAATGGGAAATAGAAGTAGCTTTGAGTGAGGTAAAGGTCAGCAAAGAATCTATTATTGACCTTGTTACTGTCATTTTCAGTATCACAGTGATATGATACCACTACTGATTCTTTCTCTGACACCGAAACCCCACAAGTATGGATTCCTGTAAATGTTAGCTTTAGGTGGTTTCTCTACTTTTATCATTTTGCACACAATGACTGCTTTACTTTTTAAATTGCTGATGGAAATTTCCTTCACAATGAAAAGTTACAGTAGAGTGTTCTTACATGGTGCATTTTAAAATAGGTGAAGTTTTTGTAAATGTATGTACTGCATTGGCCAGAACGTGAGAAGAGCGTTGTCTATGACATGCTGCTCCTGTTTTTGACTTTCTGAAGGGTAAAAAGTACTTAGAATGAAACACAGTATGCAGATGTGCCATAAATACATCTCCATTCAAATAAGCTTGTTTAAAATACAGTAAACCTGTATATGCAATGTTATTACTAATTACCAGAGACAAATGACGCTGTATTGCACTCTGCCACCTAAAGACATAGTAATGGAGAGCATAAGAGGCATTTAAAGAGACAGAGATAGTGATGAATTAATGTCCAAAACACACCGACGTCACATTGCAACTACACAAATGCGGAAGGGAAAGCACAACCATCATATTAAGTAAGAGAGAGAAAAGGAGACAGTTAGATGTGTAATGACACTCACTGACCACTTTATTAGGTACACCTGTACAATCTAATGCAATCCAACACAGCAGCTCCACCATGAATTCTACTTTACAAGGCTATAATTTCTTTTTCAGGTTTTTGTTTTGTTGAAACTGTCAGAAAGGTGATAATTCTACTTTATTTTTATTATTGAGGTCATAGTGGGTAGTGAAGTCATGCTGGAGTGATCTATATGAAGAGGTGGCACTATATGAAGAGGTCTTTCTAATGTTTTGGCCTCTCATTTGTGTAAATAGGGACTTTAGAAAGACTTCTTCATATAGTGCCAGTTGATATACAGTATAGTGATAAAATGATCCATTATTACTAAATTGTGTTTGTTTCAGCAATTATTTGAACTCAGATCATAATTTAGATGTTCAATATATTTATTTATAAACCTGGCAATGATTACTCCAGTATGAGTTTCCTTATTTATTGGCCCCTGTTTAGCCTCAGTTACTGTACGTATCATCAGTGAGATCCTGTTTTCTGGGTTAGGCCCCTGTTTTTCTTCATGTTCATGTTTTAGGGCCAAACAGAGGAAACATCTGCTTTACTGCTGTTCTAACTGCTCCAGATCTACACACACACAGAGGCTGGGTTGGAGGTTGTTGCTGCCAGAGGTCGATTGTTACTACACAAAGCACACATGCATTGATATACACACATAAACACACAAACACACAGATGCCTTTCTTCCTCTCATCCTCATCCTGTCACAACCACTGTGCAGTCTGTCATCCAGCCCACCATCTCTGCCATCAGGACCTGCTCTAACAGCTGCTCTGGCATCCAAATATATCAGTCCCATTTTCTGTCAGCCTTTAAATTGGTCTGACTGTTTTCTTTCTGTTTCACTGTCTCTTCCTCTTGTCTTGTCTTCCTTTGACTGTTCAAAATAAAGGGGGGATGTGAACAGTAATCACCTGCCTCAAAGTAACATCCATCCACCCTTCTCCCTACATCATGCTACTTCCACCTTCCAAGAGAAACTTTCATAACCCACACAGCCGCTAGAGGCCCTTGTCAGGTAATGTTAGCGTTCAAAAAAATCAACCAATTTGGTTATTTTTCTTGCGTGGACAGTATCAACAGTTTGTGTTTATACAGATCAACAGAGCTTACATTGAATAAAATGATCCCCAGAGATAAGGCAGCAGTCCTGGGAAGGGGAGTCGGTAACAACGACTGTTTGTTAGTGCTACAGTGGATCAGACGCTAATTCTTTAATGCCTCGCGATCACTGAGACACAGAAATAGCCCTTGTGTGGGCCTTTCAAAATTTTAGAATAATAACCCTTGTCACCCGAAAAGGGAAAAGGCAAGGTCTGTCCTTCCCAGAGATTATTGTGGGAAGAATCGATGACTTCCTCCATCTTTCTCCCTCAGGGAACAGAGGGACAAAGTCTCACTGGTATTAATAGAAGTCTTCTGATAAGCCGGCCAGTACGCTGCCCTGTGGTATCACAGCCTTTCGTCTCATAGTGAGAATCTATCACAATTAGATCTCTGTAGAATATTTCTTCCTTGATTTCCTTTTGATCAGCCCCCTTTGCTTCACTGTACAATATAAATGTCTTACAGTACAATGGGGGGCACTTGAGAGTCAATCAAGAGACACTTGACAGTTTTCTCTTCAGGTCTCTCTTGGGGTTGTGATGCTGCCCACTGACCCAAAGCTGTGTTACCACTGGAGCCTTGTGTCGTAAAATACTGGGAGCAAAGGTGATATACCTCTCATTGACACTGCCGTTATCCTGAATGGCACGTTGTATGTTTGCCTCAGGGCCAGTAGAGCTAATTACCCCAACACATTGGTCACAAAAGGAGTTGTAAATACAGGCCCTCTGCTTTTTGATTAGCTCATTGTTTCTTAAAGCTCAGGAAACATCATGTAACACTTCAGTATATGGTCACAGAAAAAAGAGCTGTGCTGGGAGAAAGATGTTAAAAAAGACCTGAATAAAGAATTTAGTGCAATTAGGAACAATAGTGTTGTTAAACAGAGTTTCATCCATTGAACTGAATTTTTTGTTTCTTGAATTCTAAAAGAGTTTTTTTTTTTTCTTTCATTCTGAGCTGGTTTGATAGCCCCAGTGCCCCAAATAGGTTTTCTTAAAGGAGAGCATGGGAAAAATAGCTGTCATTGTGGAAACTGCTGGGAAAAGGCTGAGTTCTCATTGGTAGCAGTGCAGGGCATTGTGGGATGTGAGCGAGCTGAGAAAGACTGTTTTGCTCTCTCTGAGAAGGAGGAAACATAGAAACATGGTCACAAAAAGCAACAAGATTAGACCAGATCAAGCAGAACTAACTCACTGCAGTTTATGCTCTGTTGGCTTCACTGCAGTCAGAGTTGGGAAGATGAGAAGTGGATGGTCAGTGATAGTGACAGTGAGTGTGGCGACTCGGGCAGGGTGGCCACTCCTGTGTCTGCTCCAGCCAATGTAAAATCCCCTGACATTGGCACTAGCAGTGGCAGCCTGCATACCGACATACCGGGCTGATGGTTGGCGGCCCATTAGCGAGGCCCAAATGGTGGAGCCCACCCAGGCCTGCTGACCCTCTCCTGCCCGGCTTCTGCCTTCCTGCCCAGCCCTGGCTCTGGATCAGAGGCAGGCTGCACGTCGGGGGACAGGCCTAATGATGGTCACTGCCATGCCATCCCTTTCAAGCCCCAACCCAAGAGTACAATTTTGGCTAATGCTATTTCCTGCAGATAAGATGCAAACAAGCTCCTTTTACTGATTTTTCCTCATCAGAGGTTTGGGAGGCTAGGACAGTGGCCAGTGGCAAAATATGTGGTTGTGTCTGTGCTCTGTTTCATCATCAGCTGGTTGGGTGTTGCTATGCTTCATTAACAGCTACCATCTCTGCCAAAATGGATCAATTTAAAATCCAAAGTGGATTCAGTAGAGTTAAATAAAGATCAGCTACTTTATGTGTGCAGAACTCCAAGTAGTTATCCCTATCAAACCATTTTGCCCTCCATCAGTCCCTAAGTGGCTTAATCAAGGCTGTGTTAAATGATTATTTTACTTGCCCAAAGACCTTCTAAATTGTTTCCAGCCTAAAAAAGAGATTGTTGGAGATATTCATGCTACATGGACATGGTTTTGCCAGTCTGTGGTCACTCATTGTCTTTCTCTGAGACACCAGATTAGAAGCTTTGTAGTCAAAAAATACTTTAAAGAAATCATGCTCCTTTCACTGTTGGTTTATATGCAGATGCCTGGATCTCATATCTCAGGGAATCCAAAGTTATTGTGTTTTCTGCTGAAAAAAGACAATAAGTAATGCAATTGATGGTAATCAAGGTTCTTTTCTGATTCAGAAAGTATTCACAGCGCTCAACTTTTTCCACATTTTTCCATGTTACGCCCTTATACCAAAATGGATTAAAATCATTTTTTACCTCAAAATTCTACACACAATACCCCATTTGAAGTAAAAAAAAGTTTGCTTGAACCTTTTACAAATTAATTAAAAATAAAAAACAAAAATAAAACATGTACATAAGTATTCACA
>JAUMHL010000027.1:5845084-5859058 GCA_032362345.1 Sandelia bainsii | reverse complement strand
CTAATGTTTGCAGAATTTAGGCCTCTGTATGTTTATGTAAATATTCCTTTTAAAAAACAGTTATTTTCAGCTACAATTGTCATTTACAATATGAACAATGTCTACACATTCATTCTGATCAATTTTGTGAATTCTTTCACAAACATGGTCATTTCTATGTGTGTCCAAACTTTTGACTGGTAGTGTATGTTCATGCATGTATGTATGTATGTGAGGGAACGCATGTCTTTCTCTGTTTGTTTGGGTTCAAGAGAAGAGAGCCCTAGCAAGTCACAGAGGTTAAGCCCCAACTATCTGACTTATTGGTGAATGGTGGAGGTCTGGGATTGAATCTTTAGTGGAGGAGGGGTCCAAAAAATGACCAGAGTGAATGATTGGGGTGGGGGGGTGAGAGGGAGGCCCCTGCAAGACAATTCCCCTGACATTGGGTCATTCTCAGACACAGGAAATGCTTGACCTCACACCCTGAGAAATGTCCACAGCAGCCCAGTTGTGTTAAACGTATAATTGGGCATAATTAGGATGCTGGCAGAGAGAGAAATGGAGACGGACTTGCGTGCCCCACATGCCTTCCTTCCCAATGCCTGCCTCCGTCTGGCAGCTTGCGACACACCGGAGCCAAGTTCTCACTGCACAGATTTACAGCAAATACCATCTCTAAACAAGCAAGGGAAACTTCACGACAACAAGGACCCTCTGAGCAGAGCTGCTTATTTTCAGGTTAAAGCAGGAGCAGTCTGATTTAATAGCTGTAGCTGTCATTGTTGTGTTATGACAAGAGTCAAATGCAAACATCTTGATATGTTTGCAACACTCAAAACAGGAAACAAAATTGTCTGTGAAATGGCTTTGAGATAGATATGCTAAACATGTTTGAGATAAGGAAATCTAAAACATTGCAGCAAATATTAGCTCTGCATTCTGACCCTTCACCTTGACATCAGCTTCAATTCCTCCTTTGTCCCGGGCCTGCAGTTCACAGGAGAAACAATCTCAGGTGGTGTGGCAGCATGTCCACTGCAGTTCCCTGCACATCATCCTCCTGGGCCCCATTTCTTGTTGTTGATGTTCTTCTTCTTCATGTTTTTCTTCGTTCTACCCTTCCCTTTACTCTCAATCACATGTTTAATCTTATTCTCCCGTGTGGCACATGGATGTAAAACACAGACGTCTGACATGAACTCACCTAACAGCCAGCTGCTTCCTCTCAGAGCTGGGACAGGAATGCACTTTCATTTGGGCCCTTCATTCATAAGAAATAAACCATCAACCCGCATGCAGGAGTTTTAGTGAGAGTAAGGGCTGTCAGCCCTTGAAGTGATAGGGGGGTTGGGTTGACGAGGAGGATGGGTGGGTTGGTGGGATAAGGCTGGGAATGGGAATGTAATGTATGGAGCATGGTGCAGATCACTCCGCAGAAACGTACGCCTAATGAGACAAGTCCCAGCTGATCATACTTAATTTGACATTCTCTACAAGAGCAAACCTTAGATTTGTCTTGTTAAAGGTAAAATGACGGTAAAAAAAAAAAAAAAGAAGGGAGAAATGAGACTTCAGTAGAACTGGGAATGGAAATGGGCAAATGGGATGAGATTTAATACAGAGAAGAACAGGTGATTTGAAACTATGATTGAAGGAGGGCAAAGGAAACCCCAGGAGGAACAGAGTGATTAAAGGGACCTAGACAAATAAGAGAGGAGATGGGGCAGGGACCAGGAATGGATGGTGTGGGGTGGGAGAGCAGAGAGGGAGTTAGCAGAGAAGTCAGAACAGTCAGTGATCACTCAGGAGGTCTGGAACTCTGACCTCCGACCCCATAACGCAGCGGATGCCACCATGGTGAAAATGTGAGAGGTGAGGTATGTGAGCCCCCCGAGCCCTGGCGGAAACCATTCCCCCCATGATGAATGGGATGTTAGCATTGACACAAATTGGCCCATAATAATGACACAAGGCCACTAAGCACACAGACACAAAGTGACAGAGTGGGATAGAGACCAGGCAGAGAGAAAGAAAAGACGACGAAGAAAAGGAGAGAAACACTGAGAAGAAGGAAAGAATTACGTTACCCAAGTGGGGCAGACACAGAGGGGGAGAGGTAGATTCATGGCTGAGGGTATCTTTGCTGTTTTCCTTCCTCTTTAGTGAACAGTGGGATTGCAGAAAAGGTTTGGAGTTGAGAGGGCCCCTGAGACACGCGCGCACACACACACACACACAAGCAGATTGCGAGGCTGATAGAGACACATTCTCTCATTCTCTGAGATTGTTAGCTTTGCATTCTTTCTGCAAGCATCCTCTGTTGTATCCTCTTTTTCTCCCCCACCTCTCACTTTTTTCTTCACCTCTTCTCTCCAATCCAAGTTCAGCAAACTGTTTACATCACTTTCAGGCGCCACATACAGTATACATCCTGCTAAAAATAGCTGCAGACATCCCAGACTGAATCAAAATAAAACTGCGGCATCCCTTTTTATAGCTTCAGCATGACACTGCATGTTGATGCATGTCTCTTTTTTTCTGTCCTACGTCTACCAAAACAAGGCATCCCTCTGTCTTTAAGGAAACACATGTATTAGATTAGGCATGTTGGGAGGCAAGGGTCACACTCCTGTCAGTAATTGAAATGCGATTTTGTATGAGCTAACATGATTACAGGGGTGGGGATGGATGGGGGTAGGTGATTGAAAGGTGAATGCCAGTCTGTGATGTGCGGAAGCTCTGTTATTCCACAGTAGACATTCCAGAGGTAATGGAACATCAATGAGTTCATCGCTTTCATGCTGATGGGGAATGACCAAAAGCTGAGTCTATGTGTATATGTGCGCTGTGTGCATAGTTCTTCCTGGTTCCCAAGATAGACAATTTAGTTAGATTTACCCCTGGAAATAAAGGTCTGCACTGGTCCACTGAGATCCCTGTGACCCCACCTTGGACTTGAGTCACTTGGTGGGACTTGGTAGGGTCCTGTTGTTTTGCTGTGACTCTTGTCTTTGTCATTCAGTGATCAGAGGAGAAAACCGTGTTGTGAACTGTGAGCATCATACATTTATGTGCTGATACTCTTTTTTATCTTGACTGCAGCCACCAATAAGCTCTCTCAGTCTGGGTTGTTTCCTGTATTTTTGATCCACCGAGTTCAATCTAGCAAGTTCAATGAAATATATTGTTTATACCTCTGCTTTTTCTAATACTGCTATGGTTAAGGATCGGATAGGATTAGGTACAAAAATGAGTTGGTAAATGACTCTACATTATGGTCATGGTTAAAAGAAGCCAGTAGTAAAAACAAAAGCAAACAAAGATCTCCCTTGTCAGAGTCCAAACACCCCGACCAACTTCCTACATAGAGTTTGTGCCTCTATAAGGCCACATTAAGAGTCATAATTCCTACAGCCGCTAGAGGTCTTTGTGTTTTAAACATAAACATATGCTGTGTTTGGGAATTTGCTGAAATGACAAATGCTGTTGAGAGCAGGTTTTTTTTGCTCTGGACTAAATAGTATTTAATCTGTTAGCATCATTGGGGTTTGTTTACAGTGGAAAAAAACGGCTGCATACCTTTAAGTGCAGTCACAGGGAAAAGAAAAGAAAATGAAAACCACGTTAAATGTGACGTAGAAATGGGTTCCGATAGCCGATTGCATTTTGGATCTGGTTCCAAGTAAAATTTGTTAAGCTGCACAATCAAATGAATCCCTTATCTAATCTTTCAGTCATGTGCTTTGTTTGGTTAGTCTCTATTGCCTCAGCAAAGAAAAAAAAAAAGTCTGATGACGAATATAAATGCGTGATAGCTCAGCAACACTGTTGTTAACAACAAACAAGATGGACCAGTTTAAATGTCAGAAGTCATTGAAATAACTGCAGAAATGTACATGAGGGTACACATGACACAGGGAACTACAAGTCATTTGTTTAAATATCTACCATCTAATATGTTAAAGTAGGAACACCTGCGTTACAACAGATTCTGTGGCTAATAAAGTATAATTCATTTTAATTTCACTGCGTTTTTACTTTAGCTTGTACGAATTCTACTAGTTCAACATGGCTCCCAGTGAGGAGCAAATGCAGCAACAAGGAAAAACGAGTGAAGACGAGGTTTATGAATGTCAGAGTAGTGTACGTGATTGAAGCTCTGCACAATAGACTGTCCATAGTTTAGGTTTTGTAGTTGTAGTATGCTCGTCATGCTTAATCTTCCAATTGAGATAACCAATTGTGTTATTAACACGGAAAACAGTTAAGGTTTTACTTTATGAAGTTATACAGATTCAACAAGGGATTTGAAAGGATTTTGAGTGGACTAGATTGAAATTTGCTGAAATGCTGTCGAAACAACTTTAGCATATTGTAGCCAGTGAGCTAAGGGCTGGTAAAAGCACAGCTCCGTTTCTCTAGGTTGACTACTTAAAGATGAAAGTACTTCACCTTATTGACAGAGGGTTGCCAAAGGCAGAACTGAAGTATGAATACTGAGTATGTTATTGTTTTTTAATTGTTTTGACGGTGAATGGTGTCAGTTTGGAGTTCTGCTGAACAGAAATCCTTCCTAGGAAACTTCAACTCACCCAACCAGTATAGTATATTATTGTTCTCTGCACAAATACTGATTGATCCTCATTGATAAACCTGTTGATAAACGTGTTGCATAGTAATAGCTGTGTGCAGACTGAACTGAAGTTGTTACGAATTTTAAGTTGATATTTTCTGTACAGTATGTGAGAGTGACAGACAGTGAGTGTGTGCAGTTCAAATATAGACATGCTTGTGCACATACAGCAGCAGTCAGAAGATCATTTGATTATGTTGTTGTGCAGCACAAGAGTTGCACCTGATTAACCTGATGGCACACTCCCCATCAGCGCACAGGTTACATTGCTCTAGATGTGGCTCAGAGTGCACCTTTGCTCATATCCGGTGCTGTCAGAATCGGTACATTCGCCGCAGGTTTCTCTAATTGGGTATGAGCAAATGTCACACTTCCAAACCCAGAGAGAGAGAGAGAGAGCATGTCTACAGAGGCTCTGCAGATAGTCTGATAAGAAAAAGCTCATCACAGGCTGGCACTCAACAAACAGGTGTAACCAACAAACACAGGAACTTGTTGTTTCTGAATTACCCTGAAATGGGTTCACCTCCTCTAGCTGTCTTTGGTGTTGTGATTAGTCAATGCTAAAGTAGTTCTCGCGTCAAATTCATGATGTGTTATTTGCAGGAGTGGAATCCCCTTAATCATAAAGCCATAAAAAGAAGTTTCTTCATTTGTTTAAGAGTACATTTAAACCACACATTACTGTAAAAACAGTTTCGCAGTATAGCCAACAAGGAGCCGACACAAGTCAAAGCATTAATAAATGTTTTCATTTTTCGGTTTAGCTTTTATTCTCTCCAAGATCAGCCGAAGAATTCTGTCATCTCGGGAGTCTTTCTTGCTATAAATAAAATTAGATGAAAGATATGTGGTGAAAAATAGTTGTAATCAGTCAACATGTGTTTTCCCTTCATAAGTGGGGATTTCCTTTTAATTATCAGGGACCTGGTTTTTGTGTTGTTTTTGCTTTTTTGTTGTTGTTGTTTTTACCATGAAATAAAAAAAAAAATTCTTTGCACAACTATTGATTAAGGTGTTAATAGGTTCTTCTGATGTTTGACTACCATGGCAGAAAGCATGCGATTGGCTTTATTTGAACACCATCTATGTAAATTTAGAAAAACTGTACCAGAGATGTGAGGAAGTAAGCAAGCGGGGGTGTTTGGGTCTTCTGCCAATGCAGATTTTATCATTACATTGTTGTGTCTGAGAGAGAAGCAACAATCACAACAAACTCTCTCTGTCACCATTCATATGAATATAGTATAGCCAGACCTGTGATTGTCCTTTTTTCTAATACAATAAATGTATTTATTGTTAATTTGTTTTTATTTAAAACGGTTTTGTATTGGTTCCTTTGTATTGGTTATTCCTATTTGTGGTAATAAAAAATTTTGATAAACATTATGAAAATAATGATTAAATCGAATTCCCAAAATTAAATGTTTAATCTATGTAAATGAATGTACCAGTAAATGGCACCGTAGTTTACTAATAAAAATACTAAAACAAAATGTGATAAAATAAAGAAAAAAAAATGAACTAAAATGAATTTTCATGATTTAATTCCCTATTTGTTGATTTCTGTATTTGCTGCTGTATGTTAGATACATTTCTATAGTAATTGAGGTTTATGCAGTGTGGTTCCTTACTGTGCCTTTATCATAGATTTATTAATAGAGTATCCAGTATTTATATTCAATTCAATTAAACTTTATTTATACATCGCCAAATCACAACATAAGGCATCTCAAGGCACTTCGGTGTAAAGTTTAAGACCTTACACAGAATTTAAATGTATACAGAATAATAGCATTAGTAGCATTAACCTGTAACTGAGTATGAACAAAATAAAATTAAGAACTACTAATTGTGTGATGGTTGCAAGACTGGGTGGTCTTAATAATCTATAATATATTTTTGTAATGAAATAGGTTGTGCTAACCATGACCTAAATGTTTAGATTAATATGACACGTGCTACATGTGTCATATTATTCATACACAGGAAATTCTGCTCAGAATGACATGAATGCTTTGGCTTCACATTAGCAAGGTTAACGGAGATAGAAAAGAGCAAGTTTTTGTAGAAAATCAATGAAATACTCTTTGTAGATTAAATGAAAATTTAGACTAAAATAAAAAGTAAAGTGAAGTGAAAGTTGTTCAAAGCCTCTTTTTACTAAAGATAATTTACCATCACATTTTGGCCCTGCACATTTAGGTCAACAAGAATAATTCCATCTAAATAAATTCTTTTTAAATGTTGGTCACAAGGCGAGTTTAAAAAAACTCGCCTTGTGACCAACAAATTGTGTAAACGTTGTTTCACGAAAATTACACATTTAAAATTCACGTGTAACGTGACACAAGCACTGTCATCTCATTTTTCTGCAATATTTTGCCAACATCATTCAGCTCTACAGTTGCTCCTCCTAGATTTCCCCAAACGGGCCTCTCAGTGTAAAATGTGACTTAACCAAGTCAGTGGTTCCCCATCTACCAGTTGTCCAGCATTATCATAGGATGTACATTAGTTACAGATACTCTGACCCCCTACCACTAACTGTAGACTGGAGATTACTGGAGGTGGGCCTCTTTCCTGCTCCCATTTCTCTTTCTTTCACCTCCCTATAGCCCCCTGCCCTCCCTCCCTCTTTCTCCTTCTCTCCCTCTCTGTAATGTCTCAGCTGTTCCCTGCAGGCAGGGCTCTCTGACTGAGTGCCTGCTCTGTTATGGGTTCATTGGGCTGGTATGCAGCAGGAATCTTTGGATCAAGGTAATTTCACACTGTTCAACTTTTTCCCAGGCTGTTAAGCTTCCCTTTACCTTTGTGCCACTCGGAGAGCAAGATAGGGAGCGACACATGTAGCCGTTAAACACACACAGTGGCTCAGGGGCTGACGCCACCAGCGGAGCTCAGGGAAAGACTTGAAAGATACTGCCTATAAATTACAGTCCAACACCTCAGTTTCCCAAAAGGATCAGATTATTGCAGCCTGATCCAGAGTGGTGGGGAGGATGATGCACATTCATGTGTGGTGCTGTAATGAAGCTGTACGCCTGGAAGGGGAGCCTCTGTGTTGGGCCCCCCACCCCTCATTTGTCTCTATCACTGATCACTAAGACGTTTTTGTGTTTTTTGCTCTTTGCTTGTCTATTTTAACACTGATCATTCTTGTGCATTCTTGATCAGGTGTTTCTGTTTTCCACCTCTACATCTGCATCTTCTGGTCCCTGTGACACGCTTGTGACTTCTCTTCATCCCGCAGCAGAGCACTTGTGTTGTGTGCACTGTGTTATTATTAGCCACAGCAGATAGGTGAGCACCTGATGCAGTTGAAGCAGGAGGGAAAACCCTCTATAATTGTTTAAGTAATCTTATTCTCATCTCTGCTCTGCATGCTTTAACATCCTATGCACCATCTGTTACCATCTGCGGGAAAGATAGGGAAACAAGGGCAAGAGCAGCAACACTCGGTGCATGCATGTGTACATGTGAGAGGATATGTATGCTCAGGTGCTCAGTATGTTTGGTTTGTAGGTTTATTTTCAATGACTTGTGTTATTTTGGGAACTATATGGTTAACTATTTTATGTTTGCATATCTATCTGTCTGTTTGGAAGACTCAAATAAATAGACAGATTTTCTTTTGTTCATTATTGGGAGCGGTAAATGAATCATAGATTAAACAAGATTTGTGTGAATGGAATGACTTATTGGGTTATTCAGTGAAAATTGCCAGTGGCTCAATCACTCTGCATGCTGTGCATGGTACAACTATGTTTCTCATATCAGCCGCTATCCCATAATGACAGTGTTTAATAAGTTATACAGGATTGAGATTATTTCATTTCTCTGATTGGTGCTAGGCAGTTTCATTGATAAGCAGTGAAATTGCTCTGACTCTCTTGACCTCAAGTCCCGTGTGTTTTAGTCTGAGCTTGTTGTGATCCAAGGTGGAAGTCCTCAGGTTGTTGATCCTCCCAAAGTACTGACAGACACAATTTTCAAACAATCTGAAGAGTTTTTTTGTTCAGAAATGTAGTTATTGTCTTGACGTACACAACCTCTCCCTAGAAGTCCTTGCATTCTGCACCAAGGACTCAGCTGGATTAACACTGTCTTTGTTCTTGGTCTGCGTAGTGAAAGAAGGGAGTGCAATAGGCTGGAACTGTGGTGTGGTATCAGCAAGCAGCTGTTGCATGAGTGACAAAGTCAAGGGCTAGTGATATGAACATGGGAAAATCCTGGAGGAGCTGGAGGGAAGAGAGTGCAGCAACAGCAGCTGAGCCACCCTGCTCTGCTGTGTGTAGAGCGAGGCACTCACTGTTGCTTTTATGAGGAGAAAAAAGTGTGAGAAACATATAGGAAGCAGTTTATCCTTTATATTGACATCATTTAGCAACCAGTGCTCCAAAACCACCTCTCTACATGGCTCATTTGACCCCAAGACTACTTGAAGATTTGTGAGTGTCAAGATGGAAGCAGGGAAGAAGGAAAGGATGAAAGAATGGGGTGGAAGGGTAGAAGAAAGGTAAATGAATGCCAGACAGTTTATTACTTGTGTTAACTGAGGGTTTGTCCAGAGCTTCCAAACCGCATTGTTCCTGTGACACACCTTTCACGACACACACTGTGTGGAGAAGCTCATCTGTCTCTCAACAAGTTGTCGCTAATGTCTGTGATGGATTAAGACGTAGTACAATGCTGCCTTCAATTATTTATGATGGTTTCACATCGCATTTCAGCTCTCCTGAAGGGCTGACTGTGTGTGAAAGATGGAAACCATCTTTGCGTTGAGCATAAAAATGTTGCTCTGCACGTGTTTTGACGACGAAGAGGAAAGTGCAACAAACTATTCGAGTCTGTTTTCCCAGATGCAGTTGCAGCTGCAACATGATGGATACAAAATCAAGCATAAGCCAGTAACATCAAGATTTACAATGATGTTGTTTAATCTAAATTGCTGTTACTTTGTGTCAGTGCTTTAGGAGAGATAGAGTCAAATTCTCATATGAGGGGAGTTTAAAGAGTAGGAGCGAACAGAAAACATTTCTGTTGTCAGAGTTTGTACTCAGTGGCCACATGGACATTTACAGTATGGTCAATGTATAGTCTTTGACAGTAATCTCATCATGACAAAAAAATGATGTGAAGCAGCAAAAAGTACAGTGTTTACCTGAAGGATGCACCAAACAGGGCGGCACACTATCACAGAACATCAAAGACTGGTTCCATCAAGACAGGCTTGTTCCTTCAGTACGTGGAGTGACTGGACCACAAAACCGATAGGTGACAGAATGTGTCGTTATTTTCATATAAAAATACAATCGATATGCTGTGACTGTTGTCTTGTGAACTTTTTGGTGCGAGCCCAGTGCTGATGTCTCCTCTTTTAAGAAAACGAGTTGTGCATTAATACATGTTGTAAAGATAAAACTCCGCTTTTTACTTGGTGTTTTTGAATACAGATGTCCACAGTGTTGTCGTTCATCTGTTCAAACAAAGAAATTGAAGTTAAAATGTGCCCCCCTGATGCCTCTGATGTTGTGTCAAAAAAACAAGGCTTTATGGTTCCTGCAATTGCTGCTGTGTCTTTTTAATTCCTTAACAATGTTTTATTGTTTCTAAATTAATGAGGATTAAAAGAGAGTTACTCATATTTACGATAGTACTTTCACCTCCACCCTGCATCATGCAGTCAACAATTAAGACTTTGTTCTTTACGTATTATTTTATTTCATTTTATGTTTCTTTTCCAGTTAATGAGAGAAGGGCATGTCTCAAAGAATTCGGGAGGACATGTTTGCATAAAGAATTTCTAAGGGAGTCTGAGGGAAGCCTGCAGGGTGAGCGCTCAATGCCAAAGCTGCATTGTTGTGCCATCAGTCATGGAGGGGAATCAGAGAAGTCTCACAGGTGGTTAGTGGAGATGTCAGGGACGAACTTCACAACACTGCTGGAAACATTCACGTTAAACACAGTCAATCATTCCCAGTGGTCCAGGAAGAGAAGATTCCTTCATGGTGATTTGGATAAAGTAGCATTTAGCACATCACTGATTGTTTAGGATATTTAAGATCAGGTGGGAATTCTGCTGATGTACACAAGAAGTTCAAACGAACATATTCAAAAGGTGGATGATAACTGTTTGACTTTCTTACTGTTGTCTGAAATTGTCCTTCTGTGTGTTAATCTGGGACAAAAAGCCTTCAGTCTGTCCTGGATGTGATCACAAAGTAGCAGTGTTTGATTGATCTTATTGGTGCCACATCTCCACAGCATTGCATCCAGAAATGTTTAAAAACTACATTTGTGGTGTTTCGTTAATCTATTGTTTGTGCAGTTGGGTAGGGTCATCCAGGACGTCTGGTGTTTTGGTGACACAACATCTGTATCTTTTTTTTCTTTCTAAATGTCGACATTTTACCATCAAACTGTGATGCGTCAGACCGTTCGGTTGGACTTTTTCCTGTGGAGGTTTGCATGAAGTCTGGTGTTTTTTTTACCATGGATGAGTAAGTCTTCATCTGTATTGTTGTTGTCCTGCGCGCACATCTGCAGTTATTCAACCAGAGAAAAATACAGCAAAAAATGTGGAAATGTGAGCATGATTAACAAATATTATACACGAATGAGCAAAGTTTTGATGCAAGTTAAATCATGATTCATCAGCAGCTATCGCACAGTGGTTTCGCAAGATCAAACTGGAAGAATGTACAGCATCTGAAAACTATTTTCTTGTTTTAGATTTCATAAAGTTAAAAAGTTGCCCGTTATTTGAGCACATTGCTGTTGTTGGATGTTGCTCTCTGAGATGTTTGTCTGTGTCCTGAGCTTTATGTACCTGGCAGGAAGTGAGCTGAGAGGTTCAGTTAGCAGACGAATCCCCAAAACCTTGCTGAACCAGAAGAGGGAGGAGGCTGCTGGGTGTTTGTGTCAGGACTCACGTCTCACCTGCTGCGTGACTGTTGGAATAAACTGCTTCTGTGTTAAACTGCTTATGTAAACACCTCTATTATGACTGGTGTATATAAAGACATATTTTTGAAAGTAACAATTTCAGTTATGAATACATTAAATTTGTTTTTCCTCCTCTCATCTCCGCTGCCCTAAACATTATTCCACATGTGGTCTATTTTTAATTCAATGATGATACATTTTATATGTTCATAGAAACAAAAACAAAAAAAGAAATCAAACAGAATAATTATCCAGAAAATTAGGAAATAAGCACATTTGAATTTTGAGAATGAAATGTTTCATTTTATTTATGTTATTTTCTAACAAATAATTAAATCTCTGAATTCATTTCAGTAAATCAGTCTTCAGCCTTTTTTCAACAACAGTCTGATAAAGTTAGAGTGTTAATACCTTTATCAGCAATCTTGTAAAAATTATTCTGCTGTTTTTATGATAAAAATGAGCATAACATATATAAACCCTGGTATTTAAACAATTAAAGTATAATTCAAACAAAACAGACACAGATGGAATTTCACATAAATCCACCAAAGTTTCTTTGTTACATCAAATCTATTTAATATTTCTGTTCCTTTGGATGCTTTAAAGAAGCATTAGGAAGGGTTAGATCATGTCAGATTAGAATAACATACTGATAATCTTTTGATTTATTTTCTTTAATTCTTTTTTATAAAGAGATGTATTTCCTGCATGGCATTTGCTGACCTGCTGTTGCAGGTGTGTTGTTTTTAGAGGGTGATTGAGGTATTTCTTTTGACATATCTGAACAGATCTTATCTGTTTAAACTAGTTTAGTTACACTTTGAAAATAAAAACACTGTTAAAATATAATATATATATATATTTACTGTCTATTCTTGTTCATTTTGGTTTCACATTTAGGTTGATGGATATGTAGCCCAGAAAATCTGCTTTACATGACTGCATTGTCTTAAAACCAGAAATTTAGACATTTAGTGGATATAAAATAATTCTATAAAATTGATTATTTATGAATTAATTTAACAATAAAAATGGTGAGTGTTCCTTCTGTTTTACATAGCTTGGAAGTGAGAATCTACCAGATGTCTGAGAGATTAATAGAAAAGAGACAGGCTTGACCTGAAAGGTAGAGCTGTTTAATTTGCCACCCTTGTGTTTTACTTCCAAACAAACACAGTTCTGTCATTTCAGAACAGTTTCTGCCTTGATGTGAGCCTGTCAAATTCCCCTCCGACTCTTTTCTTGTCTCATGTGGGACATTTTTCGAAGAAGAAGAAGACAAAAAAAAAAAAAAACACAGGGGCTCTCTCGTCGTTGGGGTGTTGTCTGCTTGTGTGTGGTCGGTGTAACGGTGATTTTAAAGGTGCGGTGATGATGAGTCACTGCTCGATCCTCACTGCAAAAAGTGACCAACCTCACTCTTTGATTCATGTCTTTGACATGTATTCATATTGAAAGCACGTCGGGAAAAAACTGCAAGCAGGGGTTAACAATCACTAGATCATTTCTATAATTAATAGTCATTAAAACAAAGCTCAATGAAGGCAAACAACTCCACATGTTTTCCAGATGTTAGCGCCATTTGATAAGCTGTATGCAAGTGGACTTGTTCCCATGCTCAGTGGCTGATTTTTTAAATAACCTTTATTAAAAAAAATAACATTTCCAAACTTTAAACAAATTAATTTGATCTGTCGGCTATTTCTTGCAGTGTGCAGCGCCGGAATTTCACCAAACTTTTCGGTATTTCTCGGCTGCTCTCCTCCCCACAAACCTCTGATTGTGTTGGATCACAACTTGTTAACGTTTCTAACTCACGGGGTGTGTTCCGATTTTATTCTGATATGGTAATTGAATGCTTCCGGGGACAAAATGAGCCGCTGCTGCTGCTGCTGCTGCTGCTGCTGCTGCTGCTTGTGATCTCATTCAGAGGAGCCGCTGTCGTCATTGTTCCGCTGCAGGAGCTGCAGAAAAAAACTATTGACGAGCGGGTTAATACAACAGTATGTCTTGACATGTAACTTTATTAAAATGTTTGTTCTTCCCAAATTTCTTTATATATTTCGCGCCTTGCCTCTTTATCTTACCCTCTCACAGATCCGTTGTATCAACCAATCTATCACCACCTTTTTATGGCAAAACAAACCACCTCGCCGCTCCAGACTTAAACTGATCCAAGATTGGGCCAATGGTGGATTTTCCTTACCCGACATTGAGCTATACCAACTATCAACTACAATGGAGCGTATCAAGACGCTTATGACCCCCCCGTCAAATACACGGTCTATCTACAAATACTGCGATATCTGTTCAATTGTCGACTAGAAAGTAAATTTGGAAGTCCACGCTTCTTCAAACGGGTTCGCCTACGCACTTTATATAATCTCTCTCAGAATTGGGGTAAGATT
>JAUMHL010000027.1:5768339-5844984 GCA_032362345.1 Sandelia bainsii | reverse complement strand
CCCCCCCCCCCCCCCCCCCCCCCCCCCCCCCCCCCCCCCCCCCCCCCCCCCCCCCCCCCCCCCCCCCCCACCATGTCCCACATTCAATAATGATTTTTAGATTATCACCCTTAGTTTAAGATATTAATTGGTTAAAAACACATGACAGACAGTTAATATGCTGCTTGTTCAGCTTTCACTCACTGGGCTTTTAACATTGATTTTAACATTGTATATGTCTCCAAATAGGATTTTTTGGGGCAACTTTTCCTAACTTTAAAATGACTTCTTTAACTGCAACGAAGTGACAGTGACATCAAAGTGTGATTAAGAGTGATTAAGAGTTGACGTTTGTGACTCTTGAGATGCGTCATTGCGCATCCTTGTGAGCTGGGATCGCCTGACGCGGTTAGATGTGTAGATGATTTGGAGCACCTGTCTCCCCACCGCAGCACCCTGTTTGGTCACATTTGATTGGGTTTGGCTTCTTTTAAACTTTGTAAATTGGTGAGTTTTATCAGAAGTAGCACCGCTCTTAATTTTGATTACTTTATAATACTGTTTTTGTCACATAAGCCTACTGTGCATCCAAATAGAAATATGCTCATTTAAAATCAAGAGAGGCTTTGTGCATGTTTTGCTGCATTAATTACCTGAAGAACTTTAATTAATTTAATCTATTAGAAACTGGAGAAATAGTTTTTTTCAAAGGAAAACATCAATTACGTTGGAAATCGTTTTTCTTGCTAAAATAGAAGTTTTATTAATTCCCTTGTCTGTGGGATGATCTCTTGTTTCAAGATACTGACATTTGTTTCTAAAAAGGAAAAAAAAAATCTGCAGCAATTTAGTGCGCAGTAGATGCGGAAATATGCCTCTCCAGGCACAAAACTTTCTTTTCTTTGTCATCTTTTAACACTAAATATGAGACTAATTTTCTTTTTTCGGACAGAACAGAAATTCACTAAACTTCAGTCCTGCATGATGCCACTCAGGCTCTCTGACGTGCGTGTGTTAGATGTCCTGCTTAAGCTTCTATGGGTGAGACAAATAACCACAGCAGTGGAAGGAGAGAGAGAGAGAGCGAGAGGAAGGTATAGAAGAAGTCTGCCCAGTAACAATCGCTGTGGAACTATTGGCTATGCAAATAGACACACAGGGAGGAGGAAACAACTTAGACTGGAAAAAAAACTTTAAAGAGACATTTCCCCCACTTTTCTCACAAGCATGGCTATATAACCAACAAGCTTCGGATGGAAATTAACAGCTCTAAAGCTCTGAGGACTTTACAGTCCCCAGTCTTCCCCTGATGCACCGAGGTCTCGTTTCATTCAAGACTCAGTCTTTGAAGTTGACTAAGAATAGGAAGGGGATTAACATATTTACCCATGCAGATTCTCTTTGTGACTGTATGTGAGGCTAAGTCATTTGGCAGTCATTTTTTAATTATCTCCTCAATGACTTAACACTCTCAGCTTCGTTTCCACCTGCTTTTTTTCCATGTAAATTATTACAGAATTCTAATTAAAATAGTGCTTTATAGCAGAAATTGGTGAATTAGTTGGTGTTATTTGGGCTAAGCAAAGCCAGAGACTCTCATCTTTGTGTTATCTTTAAGAGAGGATAATGCAAGAACAAAAATTCAACGCTGCTTCAAATTTCCTAGAAAGCTATCTCTTAAACCACAAGCAGTTTGAGGCTGCTATGAAAAAAATTGTTCATAAGACCGTGTGTGGCCGTGTGTGTGTGTGTGTGTGTGTGTGTGTGTGTGTGTGTGTGTGTGGGTGGGTGTGTGTGTGTGGGTGGGTGTGTGTGTGTGGGTGGGTGGGTGGGTGGGTGGGTACTGTGCGCGCGCCTCTTAACATGCAGTGTTTATGGCCACATAAGTGCAGCATCTTACATGCGACATAATCAGCATGAAGGTTCATTGAGTCCATTTGTAAAAACCTGGCAGACATGTTGGTTTAAGCAGAAATCAATACGAATTAGTCGCTTTTGAAAGATTTCTATTTCCCTTTCTTATCCAAACTCATTCAAAGTACTTTCACAAGGGGGCACTTGCTGCACTTCAGCAAGTGAAGCTGGTTTCTTGAAGCCATTTAACGCTGTAAATATGCTTAATTATGATGCAACAATGAATAAGTCATTTATTTCTAATATGGAAAGTGACAGTATCATTGTGTCACTCTGTGATCACCATCATAAAGTAATCAAACACCAACAAACAGAGATGCATCTATAAAAAAACACTTATACTTGAAAGCATCATCCTGTTTCCAGTAAACATTTGTCAGTCACATATTTTGAATACCTTTATTTGTGTACCGCCGCCTCAATCGGATATTAATGTGTAAAAAAAAAAAGTTAAAACTGTGCTTTAGATGTGTCTGCTCTGCATTTCTTCTGCGCATTCTGAAATGAATCAAGTTTACAGAGAGTTATCTTGCGTGTCACAATAGAAGACACGGGGATGGGAGTGCAGCATGTTGCGTCTGGTCTATACAGAGGTAATGAAGTGAATTGCGTCAGTGGCGCATGGAGGGTTGAAATGCGCCTGATCTGGCCAGGCGGATGAAAGTAGAGGCGCACTGTAGGGAGAGGAAAAAGTTCTCAGCAAGGAGAGGCAGGACTACTCTTACGGAGCCCCTGCAGTCTCACTTTTTATGCCTCTAAAATACTTTCCCTGCAAACTTTTCACTTTTTTGCTCTGCAACACTGCTTTTGCGTTTCCGAAGGAGAAATCCTACTTTTTTACTCAAGTGAAAGCACCAGCACCATGGAGCTGCTCTGCCTCGAAATGGACACCATCATACGAGCTCGTCCCGATCCGAACCTCCTGTGCGATGACAGAGTCCTGCAGAGCTTGTTGACCATAGAGGAGAGGTTTCTACCCCAGTATTCCTATTTCAAAGGCGTCCAGAAAGATATTCAGCCGTTTATGAGGAGGATGGTCGCCACTTGGATGTTGGAGGTATATCGAAACACTGAGTGCTAACAAGTCTCATTATTTCCGTGCTCGACTTTAAAGCCTCCTGATTTGTTTCATTACTACTTTACTGAGCTCTGCTTGCAGTTTATGAACACCAGATAAGACTTGGCTCTCGATTCCGGCCGATTATTCTTCGTATTACCCAAATATGACGTTTTCTGTAATTTCTTCCCATTTTTAAAGTCCGACCATGAAGACTGCGTTCGTGTCACCGCGAACTATTCCATCTGTCACACCGCAGGATTTCTTTCACACGCCTCGCACGGTGCCTGTGCGAGCTGCCTGTCGATTCTTTGATGTTATTATTCTAGATAGGCTGAATATTTCATGCACACGTATGCATTCCCCAGTGCTATTCTGCCCTTCGCTGTTCTCTTCGCCATGTTGGTTTTTTTACAGGAGCGCTTGTGCTTTTAAGAGGACTTTACAGTGTCATAAACGCAATAACAGCGGTTAAAACCCGTCGGCAATGACAGAGGAGGGTCTCGTGTGTCCGCGGAATATAGAAATGATCACAAAAAGCGTTGCCAACGTTTGACTATCTATTTTAAATGTCGGAAGGGGCGAGGGCCTTATCTGTCCGGTTGGTCTTCCCCCAGTCTCTGTGCCTCTCTCTGGAATTATGTTCGCTTTTTGTCATTTCGATCAATATTTCTCGTCAACATCCGTCTGTAAACACTCTTGAGGCTTTGGGCTTTATTTTCATGTAAATATCGTCAGGGTCCGACACAGTGGGGATTTTTAATTAATTTTTCAAATAAATATATCTGGTCGGCGGTGACGCACTCTATACCAATCTCTCAATACTCGCCTTTGATTTAGACATTTTATTCATATTTATCGTGCATGAATTTGGGTACGAATTGTCGGGTATGATGTAGAATGCCCCCCTGAACATTATGATGCGAAAAAAGTCGGTCTAGATAATTTATTTATATTTTTAATTATTTTATGAAAATATGACGAATGAAAAAGTGTGTTTCCGTGTGCTGTGCTGTCGGGGTGTTTTTTGGCTGGGCTGATTGTGACTTGAATTCATTTCTTAGTCAATGAACTGCAGGAATGTGACTCTATTGACAGTATGTGTCTGAGACGTATTCCTTTTTTGTAAAATCATGTATTTTTGAATTAATGTATGACAGGGCTGGGCGCAGATTCTTGGCCGGGCCCCAACTATGTGTGTCATTGAATTTCTATGTGCTTTTTTATAAGATTTAGACTTTTGTTTCGTTATCTCATAAAAGTTTTATATACATTTCAAGTGCTGGAAAATGAGTCAGGTCGCTGCAGGGTGGGATATTGATTCCAAATGCTGAACATTGCTGCATTGTCTGCTGTCTCTTTATTCAGGTTTGTGAGGAGCAGAAGTGCGAGGAAGAAGTTTTTCCCTTGGCCATGAACTACTTAGACAGATTTTTAGCCATGGTACCCACCAAAAAGTGTAACCTGCAGCTGCTGGGAGCAGTCTGCATGTTTCTTGCATCCAAATTAAAAGAGACTCGTCCATTAACTGCAGAGAAGCTTTGCATCTACACAGATAACTCCATCAGACCACAAGAGCTGCTGGTAAGCAACGTTTGGTTGAAGACATTTCACAAAATTCACAGTGACACCTCTGAGGATTGATGCTGTCATCACCGGCTGACAAACATAGCTTCATGGCATATTTCTGGCACTATTTCTACATCATGTTTACCTTTGGAAACCAGGGGTTTTATGCATCTGTTTTCAAATATGCTCATTTTTGGCTCAAAACATCACACACAAAACACCAGAGCTGTTCTCACTTTATTGAATAAGTTGTCCAGGCTCCTGTTTGGACTGCGCCATCATCAAAGGTCCATGAAAAGCAAAAGCCCCGAAGTGAATTGTTCCACAAGGGCTCTCTTTACTGTACAAGACTCTCTGGGCTTTACAGTATCATCCAGTCTGTGTAATGGTCTCCATCGCCATCTAGTGGCAGATATTTGCACAGAGCAACGAGGTCAGCTTGAACTCCAGCCAAAGTTCTGACTCTGTTCCTGTCAGCTAGAGAGGGAGAGACACAGAGAAATTCAAGTTGGCCTTTTACAGTTTAGCTTTCATCCAAATATAACCATGGATGCACACATTTCTGATATTATGTCATGCTGCCCTATTTCTGGTTCTCACACATTTTTCAGCGTGCAAATGCAGCTCACAGTCAAAACACCATATGTAACTGATGATGCAGGGGAGATTCTGTGTCATTTAGAGCAGCAAAAATGTCACTGCTCTGTGTCCTATTTATTTGATAAGGACTTTGGGCTGATAATACCAGCTGCATTCACTAGTGCAAACCAATTAATTAACTCCGTTTCACATCAGATAAGCATTTCCCCGCTGCTCTGTGGTGCTACATAAACATTCCTCGGTAAACAACAGCCAATCCCACCCATGTTGTGAAAGAGGCCACATAATATGATTCAAACGTGGCTGATGGTTGTAGGCCTGCCTCGCTGGCTGACTGGCGGCCCTGTCCGCTGAGCTGATTGCTGCAGTAGATTCCGGTTGCTGATGAGCTGCTGTTGGTTTTGTTGGTTTCTGATAATTTTCTGGAATCTATTTCAGCCTGAGAATGTTGCATCATATTTAATTTCCCCTCCCTCCGGTGAAGGTTTCAATGGTCAGCATGTTATAGTTGTAGGTTTGTCAAATAATCAGAAAGTGCATTATAAAGAAAAAAAAAGTGTTGGACTCTTATGCTTATAGGTGGAGTCATGTCTAACAGTCTACAGTGCTGCACTTTGAAAGGAAACTGGGTCCATCCTACCTTTATGTTCAGTCTGAAGACAAAGCCTCAGTTCTTGAACTGGTTTGCTGAGGCCTCCTCTCAGCGTTTCTGTATAAGGCAGTATTTTGGCTGACATGCAGATACAGGAAACAGAGATCAGCTGCTCAGGGCATGTGATCGTTTTTTTGTCCTCGTCTTTGGTAACAATTTCTTGTAAAGAGAACCGCAATGTTACAAAGAAGGTGTGACCAGAGGAAGGCAGTAGCAGAAGGAAGTGGGTGCATGCCTGCCTGCCTGCCACTCTGTCAGCATAGAGCCTGTGTTGCAAGGTTTGTCACAGCTTCGCTGTAAACTTGAATCTTGCTGATAGTGATGGAAAAGGCTTTTGAGAGCAGGAGGCAACCATGTTGCATAAGAGCAGCCACTTGGTGGCATTACGATTTGCATATGATTGAATAATTGAATTTTTGCGATGCCGGTTGCACTTTTTCAAACAAGGTGGCACCTTGTGATGAATACGTCTTTTACCTTTGAATCAGAAGGATCTAATTTCCTTATTTCCTCCCATATTGGTTGAAAACCTTTTCCTCCCTTGCATCCATTTCCCTGACATCAAGGAGATCAGAAAATACTGCAAGGCTGAAAAAGGTAACTTTGATTAGAAAATTGCAGGCTGGTAGCAGGAAGGTCAGTGACAGCCAAGTTGAATTGCCTCATGACTTGAGTCCATGTGTGTCTCTGTCTCTGAATCGCAAAATGAATAGCATCCGTAGTCCCAGTCACAAGGCTGCAGTCCAGAACCAAACCACAGAATTTTTTCCACCATCTCTTCCGTTAATCACCTCCTCCTCTAGGAAGTGAAAGTAACAATACGCACTGAGAGAAGAGAATGCCACACCTATAACTCCTTTCTGATATTACAGAAAAGTGTTGAGTAATGTTTGATCCAAAGCTTTTCATGTCAAAGGCTGCCCGAGGTTTGTGTTTCCTGTGAACCAGAAACATGTTGTAAATCATTTGGAGAAAAAAAAGGCATTAACCTATATTTGACACTTGACATTATTTATGTAAAGCATAACATAGCCTTAGAGGCTGAACTTAGTGCATTAACAGAGCTAGCAGCAAAATACCTCATGCAAGAAAGAAAATAATTTTAGATTTAATGTGTTGTAACATGCAATTAAGAGTTTTGATAGTGTAAATGATTGATAGATTGAGATAAGAGATGAAATACTGTGTTTTCACCATAACATAGATTTACTGCTGATCCTGCTCCACAATCACAGCCTTCCTATCCCTTTTCTCTCTACAAATACACGCAAGCACACGCTCGCACAGTAGAACCTCGGGTGGGCCTCTTTAGGAAAGTCCCCAGATGCTAGACAGACAGACAGGGAGGGAGACAGTGTTGTGAGGTCACCTGGGTTGGTGGCGCTGCTGATGTGTCTCTATCCCATTCCCAGTCAAGCAGAGACTAACATGATGACAATAATGCTTATCCTACACATGCTCACCTCTGTACAGAGCCAGGAGTCCACAGAGTCCAATACACACAGTTTAGACTGCAGCACAACTTGCTGAACAACTACAGTAAAGCAGCAGTTTTGCAGCATAGTATGTACATACATGGTGCTTAAACATTTTTAGTCTTGTTGTAGGTTGTCTCTCTACTCTCTCTCTCTCTCTTTCTCCAGGAATGGGAACTGGTGGTGTTGGGGAAGTTGAAGTGGAACTTGGCAGCAGTGACGCCAAACGACTTCATCGAGCACATTGTGAGGAGGCTGCCGCTGCCCGAGGATAAGCTGGCACTTATTCGCAAACATGTCCAGACTTTTATTGCCCTGTGTGCCACAGGTAGGACACAGTGGGTGCTGATGTCATACACACTTCATGTCCTGTGTTGGTAACAGATGTTTCTCTTGATGAATTGTGATGTTTAAAGGATAAACCTGATCCACACGATGACCATACGGAGTGCGATGTCATGTTGATATCATATTTTTTTTAATCTCTCTTTGGTGTTGCAAGTGACACTGATCAGGGACAACCTGCCAAGTAGAAACAAGTGATAATAGATTGCATCAGCACACTTTCTCATGTTGCAAAATGTTTTTATCTGCGCATTATTCTTTCAGCACCTTATCAAATCTTTCTTCACTAATAACATGCGGCAACAACTCTGTTCAGAGGAGTAACTTAAGTGAGATGCATTACCTCCAATGGGAAAATATTGTGCCTGAGAAAAGTCTGTGTCATGGAAGACATATAGATCTGACAACCATCATCCGTCTTCTCCCAGGCTAGTATGTGGTCATGTTTTGGAGGCATATCAATGGCTTCCAGAGCATCCAGTAACACTTCAAAGCAGACTTTGCCTGATTGAGGGGCATTCCCATGTCACAGGGGGTCGAGAAGAGGAATCGACAGGGGTGGAGGCAGGCAGACCATTGTCTTTCTGGTCTTGAGGTGAATTTTTGTGTCAAGATCAAACATCCAGTGAGTCGTGGGAGGGACGGAGAGCCTTAAACATGATCCGAAGAGACTGCTAGGTCGAGGTGGAGAAGATACAGGAGGAGGAACAGGGAGGAGTGTATTGTTTTTTCACTGCCAATTCTAAGGCATGTCATGTTTTCATATCTCTTTCCTCTGCCTCCTTCCTTCCCTCGTTCTCCCTCCTCTAACTTCTCACGCCTCCCCGCCCAACAGCTGGAGGACATGATAGCTTTCCCATGTTGAGATTCTCTATAGGACTAGTTTCTCCTGTTTGCATCACCTCTAACTCCACATTCAATGCTACAAACAAGTCAAGGGGAGTGACAGGAGACTAACACCTTGACCAGTTCTTAACATCCATAGGAATTAATCTTGACATTAATAAGTAATTAATGAGGCTTTTTTTAGCTCTCCTTTCTGTATCGCTTCCTGAGGGACCATTTCTGCAGGCCTCAAACAGGAATGCTAACTACACCCACCGTGGGAAACAGCTCCTTGTGCTGAGGTGTGTGTATAGTTAGATGAATAGATACAAGGGAGGTGACGGGTATTTACAACATGGAGTGATGGAATTCCCTGCACTGATTGTGCAATGGATGTGTGTGTGAGAAAAGTTGCAACAAACGTTTGCGAAGTACTGAAGAGGAAACACTTTCCTTCACTCTTCCTTACTATCTCTCGGTCTCTTCCTCTCCCTGTTTCACCCCGCATCTCTCACCCGGTATTCTGTGCCAGCAGATTAATGTTTGGAATGACAGCGTGTCAGTGATCAGACCTATTCCCAAAGCAGCATTGTGAAAGACTCAGCATGCACTTTGTCCTTAATTGCTTCAATGAGGCAGTGGAAATAAATTTATGAGCCTCCTGGAGTCGTCGTCCTGACATTGTGTTTTAGGAGAGAGACTTTTTGGAGATAGCTCTGGATTAGCAATAGACTATTTATCTGTGTATGCTTCTGTCAGACTTGTATCCAGGCATACAGAGAGTGAGGGCAAGACAGAGAAATGAGAGAACGAGAGTGAGTCAACAATTTGGTGCATCTGAAGATCTCTGGGAATTTGAAACCCCATTTGTGGAACGTTCCCAGCCGTAAATCTTTGGGTTATCTGGTGAGAATCCTCTTTGAGACGTCGTCTGAGCGGAGCTGAGAAGGTAAAGGCACAGGAAAAGACGCCGATCTCTCAGGAGGATTTACATTTGCAAGACAGCTGACCACAGTTCACCTGTGGCCTTCCTATTTCATATAGTCTCATTCAACTCACTACTACTCCCACCACTGCTGCTCCTACACTGAAAAAGAAAACACGCATACAACCACGACCCTCTGTTTTCAAGGGAACAAGAGAGAGAAGAGGAAAGTGGAGAATAAGGCCTCTCATTCCTAATGGCTCCTCTCTTTTGATGAAACAGTTCCGTTCGGGCCACTCGGTGGGATTTTGTCAGGTGGCGCAGGCTGGCTCTGTATTAATTAATAACATTGGCTGGTCCATTCACGACTATGCAAATGGATCTGGGGCTCAGCTAGAGGCTGGGAGAAAGGAGACAAAAGGCTTGGCCCTTACATTTCATATGCAGAGCCATGCGAGGGTCAACGCTGCAGGGCCACTTGATAGGAAACACCAGCGTTTCCCTCAGGCAGGCCGCCGGATAATACTCCAGAAACAAGCTCATTAAGGGAGATTATGAACCTCCATTCCTACACACAGACACCAAGTACTCCGAGCTTCCTCTTCTATTCTTATTCAATTGAGGTAAGTGGGAGAATGGATGGGGTGCATGGGGCAGACAGATGCACCTCAACCTGTCTGTTGCGGTTATTGAGCTCTGTCTTCGTGCCATATTGGCAGGGATTATGGACTGTTTTTTTAAACCAACTCCAATAGCTCACTCTGTAATGGTATGCATGGAATGGTGACAATAGTCACAGAAGTTGATCAAAAGAAAATTCTGGATCACAGCCAGCAGTGCTGTCGAAAAGAGAGTCAATTGTCCTTGAGGACACAGTGAAGATTTTGCTACAACTTGGGCTGTAAATAACAAGTGATTTAAGTTAGTGAGTACTCATTATTTTGTCTCTCAATAGTATTTGATTACTCTTCTCTGGTATGCAAACGTCTCTTTGGACTGTGTAAAGTAACTTGATGATTAACTGGTTAGTTTCTATGAGACAAACTAATGATTCACCAGCTAACAAACATGAGAGAGTTGAGCTTTGCTGCCATTCTTGGTTCAGTTTCCCTTTGGTCTAATTATAACAAATTTGCCATGAAATAAACTATTTGCTCTTTTTCCACAGAATATTGCAGTATAACTGGCCTCTAAAATTGCAGATAGTATTTAGTAATTGAGTGCAATTTTAAATTTGAACACTGTTGTGCCAAGATTCATGTACTCAATGTAGAACTTTGTTTTGTAGCTTCTAACCCAAAAGAAATTACAATGATGGGCTGACATAAACTTTGACCACTGTATTTTTATCTCAAATGATAAGTAAAGCTACCCAAACGACAAATTTTTATTTTGTTTGTTCAACTTTGTTTACACAACTTTCTTAGTTGTGTGCCTCAAATACAGTGGGAAAAACATGCCCATTTTATGAAACAGTGACCACTCAAATATTCTCAAATGACTCAGCCCTCTTTCATTCAGGCTGTTAAGTCTCACTGGTCCAGAGGTAGGAATGATCCTTCCTCTCCAAGCGGCTGCTGCACGGAGATTCCCCTCCAGGCCCGGCTCTGCATTCTAGAGCTGAATGATTAATCTCAGATGTGGTCAACAAAGAGGTCTTTACTGGTGTTTGTTTACAAAAAAACTCCCTTCATGTTTTATGAGTCAGAACCCCAACAAATTAGCCAGCTCGTCCAACAAATTATCATCGCTCCACTTATGTGAGGAATCATGTCCGGTCTGGTTGCATCGTCAACAGATGAAGCAGGAAGAAGCTTCCTGACACTATGCGCCAAAAAATGTGGCACACAGAATGAATCATCGAGTGGAATGTCCTGAATTCCCCCCGTTCACCTCACTGGTGTAATCAGCACCACACTATAAATACTGTGGCCAGCTGAGTCACACCAGAAACAAACCAGCAATTATTCCACCTAAAAGGTTTAGAAGGGTTTTTAAGCTTAAGTGTTTGTGGATGTGTGACCTTGGAGGTCACATTAACCAAAAAGACTAATAATTGTGATTTGAAGTAAATGTTGGTGGCAGCTGGTTTGACATAAAACGTTTTTTTCCGTCTTATGCTTTCTCAATGAACACAGCTCTTTTTCTGATTACAGGGTTTTTATTGTTTCTGCGAAGCTTTTAAGTGTCCAAATCTCCAACAAGTAGACAAAGAAAAAGCTTTTGATTATTGAAACCAGGCACAAATACCGTTAGTAATGTGTGCTTTTCCAGTGTGAAGAAAAGCCTCCTGCTGATCTGAGCCAAATCTGTATGCTCCTCATCACTGACGTTACCGACGCCTACAGCTGTGACAGTCAAGATGATGGTGCAAGACTAAAGAGAGCTGTCACAGGATGCAACAATTAAGGAGGAATTCTGTTTTTTTTCTGGCAAATAAGTTGAAATCATAGTTTCATAGCAGGGTTTGTGACTCAAGGCTCTCCCAAATTTTGTTTTCTGTTTGTCTCCACAGTGACAGGAACAAGAGCTAATAGAATACGACCAACTCTACAACAATATCAAGTTATTGTTTCTCTCACAAATTTTTCAGGCTCCTGTTGGAAGAGCCCACTTGGGAAGTTGTTATTGTTTGTGGGTCTCAAGGAGCTACACTAGATGAACCATCTGAGTAGCTCTGCAGACATCTTTTTTTGACTACTAGGCTGTGTTGCATTAGTGGTGAAACATACTGTCATGCCAATCCCAAAATGATGTTTGTTTTTGACCTTAAGCAGTTAACAGGCTCTGGGTCCTTGTAATGCTTCTTTAAGTCAGAAAGAGCTACATGTACATAATACAAGACCCTGATTTATAGCACTGGAATGAGAGGAGAGGCTGAAAATGAGAGTTTTTTCTTTCTTCTTTTGGCAGTTGTTCAAGTTTCCAACTTTAATTAATTTACAAGTTTAGTGTGCATACTGTGCATTGCAGCCACCCAGGAGGAGTGGGCCATGTAGGGCAGCAGACTGTGTGACCAGAGACCTGAGGATGAAGTTTCAGGGGGTAGGAACAGGGAGGAATGGAGACGAGGGGGCACAGGGAGGAGAAAGGGCCATTGAAGGGGGTGAGAGGCGTGCGGGCCAGGCCAGCCAGCCGCTGCTCACAGGGAGCTTTCCATCTCAGGCGTCCCCACTCAGCTACATACAGTGTTTATCCTCAACATGAATATCAATGAGGGCCTCCTAAAATACGGCCATTCTTCCCCCCACATGCAGCAGCCACCAGGCCGGGGTATAAGCCTGCATCGGCTGCACGCGCGTGTCCTTGTTCTGCTACAGACCTGTCTTGTCTTGAGTGTGAAAAATCAGCTTGTTGCCCACTGCCCACCACTCAGCTCTCCCACAAACCTGCATCTGTCCTGTGTGTGTGTGTGTGTGTGTGTGTGTGTGTGTGTGTTTGTGTCTGCGTTGTAAAGCATGCAGTCATTGGTGCATTGTTTCTTCCCCGCGTCTCTGAGGTGTCTGCCTCCCTGCCTGTCAGTCTGCACTCGCTGCACACGTACAGTAAATCCATGTATGCCTTTGTCCTTTTACCCCTCTATAGAAAGCTGTGCTCTTACAGCAGTGATGTAATGCTGAAGGGCTTTGTGTGCTCTTTCCTCTTGGCTTGAGGTAGCCTTTAATAAATCGCCCCTTGGCAGAGGCCCAGCAGCTAACACAGGGGTGTATAATAAGTTCATTTATTTGTCAACACTGAGCCCACAAGATGAGAAAGTGCCTGGCTGTGCATCTTAAAAGGGCAGCTATCAAAGGACCTACCTCTTTGATTCCAGATTTAAAAAAAGAAGGAAGAAAAATCTCCTTCAGAGCCATCGCACGCAGTTTGCTTTGCAATTGAATATGGCAATATGTTAATGTGCAGGCTGTTTCTCTGCCCCCACTGCCCACTCCTCTAGCCCATAGGTGGCCCAGGAACAGAGGCATATTTGTGGGGTGGGGGGTGGGGGTGAGGGTCCCTTCGTTTCTCCTTGTTGCCATACCGTCCATCCCTCCTTCTTCATCTTCCTCCCCCCGTCGACCCTGTTGTCCCCCTGTCCAGCCAAAGTCTTTGTCCGGACTGTCTCGCTGAATTGGTATCAGCAGAGAGGGGATGGATGCTGTGTCTCGCAATTGGGTGAAATGAGGTGATGACTCTGGACAATGGAGTCACACTCTTCTGCCTTTCCTCCAGCAGGCCCGCCACTCTATTAATATGCTAAAAGATAGGAAGGCTGCCAATGCAAACCTCTGCCTGTTGTAGCAACAAAGACTGGGGCATGTGTGCCATTCACTGGCTCCGTCTAAGCAGGCCATGTGTCCGAAAAGAAAGGTAGAAGTTGAGCAAGACATAAAGGGAGAATAGAGAAAGCAGTGTGTGTGTGTGTGTGTGTGTGTGTGTGTGTGTGTGTGTGCGTGCGCGTGCATCTGTTTGTATGTGTGTGCGTTTGTTTGTGAAGAGAAAATCGTTCTCTCTCCCTGTCTTTCTGTCTCCCTTGCTCTTTCTCCCCCTGTATGCCAGTTGCCTTGCCTTTTCGGGCTTCTGGCCCGTTCACAAGCTGTCTCATTTGCATTATGAATGACAGTGAGGGGAGCTAACAAGGTTATTGGTCTTTGAGACGCACGCCTGTGACCACACGTGGAAAAAGGACCTACAGCAGTGAGCATTGGCAGAGGCACTGAGCCTCTTTATTCCTCCCTTTCCAAGCGCTATGGGGCTTTTTTCAGCGAGCACACGATTTACTCAGGAGATGGAAGAAAAGGGGCCGGACTGGGGAAAGGGAGAACTAGGGTGGGGAGTGGGTGAGGGTGGTTGCTTTTCAGCTCCTTTACAAGCCAAGTGAACCCTCATTATCCAGGCCCCTGGTCATTAGTGAGCGCTGCGTTCAGACCCAGTGCAATAGAGGGATTATTTATTAGCTGACTGCTAGATTACCAAATTATATTGTCTCTGGGAGGGATGGATGTGTACCCTTTTTGTGAAGCATATGAAGTGAAAGTGTAATTTAGAAACAGCACCAGGTGAATAAAAGAATCCAGGGAACTTTTAAACATTGCATTTGTATTTTTTTTTGCAAGCTAATATAAATGAAATCACATTAAACTCAGTTTATTTCTTCTGTTTCTTGTATTTCTTCTTCCAACAGATTTCACATTTGCCATGTACCCTCCCTCCATGATTGCCACAGGAAGTGTGGGAGCAGCAATCTGTGGCCTACAGCTGGATTCTGCTGACCAGTCACAGTGGGGTGACAGTCTGAGAGACTTGCTGGCCAAAATTACAAACACAGAAGTGGTGAGTTTGTTTTATACTCTTCTGTCACATATAGCACACATACTGTACTGCAGCTTGATGGGACTAGACAAACTATTTTCTAAAACATGAATTCATTATAAATCACAGAATTCCAGTGTGGTTTTAGTCACGGTTAGTTTACAGCTTCATACTTATGTCGGAAAAGTCTGGAGGGCAGCATGTGAGTGAGGTGGAGTGGGGCGAAGTTACTATCTCTGCAGGCATCACAGTAAGTCTGTGATTCAAAACTGAATCAGCTGCTGCTGTCATTGGAAGATTTTCATCTCTCACGCAATCAGTTACAATTAACTGATCTGATCACCACTGAAACACAGTCTATTACTGTTAACAAACCAAAATCAGTTTTTCTGTCAGGCTTTCTACTTCCCACAGGGAAAGTATCCCTGTTATTTATGTCAAAAGTTAAGAAAGCCTGCATGTTTGTTGAGGTTGTGTGCTTGCAACAGACAGTAGTTGAGATGTTGAAATGTCACACTCAGATTTGGCTTCTTGACTGGGATTCGGTTTGCCACAAACCCATTTTGGCGAAGGGGTTTATGGACATTATTTGTCATGAGGGAAAAAAACTTAAAATGAGGAGCAAGATAAGAACTAAACTCATTAGAAGAAGTTCCACGCAGTCTCTTCTGTTATTAGTCCGTAGCACGTTTCTGGACCTCTCTATCAGTCTGGTCCAGTTTTTTTGGGCCCCCCCCTATAGAGAATCCTTAAAGATGAGCCAGATTGAGAGCTTATACGTACAGTCTGCTCAGTCACTGACAGGAATGCTGGCCAGGCTGTGTGGCTGTCTGGGTATAGCGAATGTTGTGGTGGTGGGTGAGTTGAGTCCAAACACAGCTCGGGCCTACACTGATTCTGGGATGCCTGGCTTTCATCACACAAATGGGAGTGGACTTTAGCTTGCTATAGCTCACCTCATGGGTCAGTAGGTGGGTAGAACTGCAGAGGTTAAGGACAGTGACACTGTAGGCTGCTAAGTGAAGTTGCTAAGTCATTCTTTATTAGTCTCTATGGAGAAATTAGTCTGCTGCATTTGACCCATCCTAAACGTTCAGGAGCAGTGATCCGCCACAAAGCAGCGTCCAGGGACCAGTTCCATTTCTGACTGTCTTGGCAGGAATTCTGCTAATACTAAACATGATGCAAAGGTTTTTTTGGTTAGTAATAGCAGACTTAATATAAAGATGGACATTTGAGTTTGTGTGTGTACACTGCACAGTGAGCAGATCAAAGGGCGTGCCACTGATCCCAAACCTCAGCCCTCGTGTCTTAAATTCTGTCCCGAAAGGAGGCCCAGTAGAAGCAGGAGGTGGAAGAAAGCTGTTGAAGTGTGAAAAGGACACTGAGTGGGTGTCATACCTTCCTCACGACAATCAACCTTCTCTCGTCTCCTCCTATGGTCCATAGTGCATCACTGCTGGAAAGCGTGGCTCCCTCTGGTGCGAGGTGTGTGAAGTCTCGCTCAGCAGCTGAGGAAAAATAAATAGCTGCCATCGGCAATACAGGGCCTCAGTGTGTTTAGGCTGCGAGGTCTTAGACTTGAGGGAATTGAGTTGCTCTGTGTCTCTATGATCAACTCCTCACATTCCTGGATTCAGACAAGCCATGGCTCGCAGTAAACAGAGGAGGCAAAGCAGAGGGCACTCTTCCTAATTCAACATATATGAAGGGCTTTAGTATAAGCTGCTAGGAAGACAGCCAGAACTAACCCCTTTAGGTTTATAAAGTTATTTAATAAGTTACATCAGACTTGTATCCACTTTTGCGATAACATAAAAAGTCAGTCTCATGACAAATGCCCAGATTAGTTGCCACTATGTTAATTAGTGGCTTCAGTGGTATTTACACTCTAGGTTATTGTTTGAGTATTTAGGCTTTCACACACTAAAAAGAGAAAACGGAGATCACTGACCATGTCATTTTAACACTTAACCTACCCTCTACTCCTAAAAGCTGAACCGCTTTACACATCAATTCAGCACCGGTCATCTCAACCTCAATTTTGACACCGGTCATCAGGGTGGTGGCATGAACCAGAGTCTAAATGTGTTCACATAAAAACACTGTAGTTAGCTTTGGCTGGCAGTGCAGAGGCTCGGCAACATGGTGTCTTGTAGCAAGCCGGCCAAAGAGCCAGGCAAAATATGTAGCCAAAGCAAGTTTCGCCAACCTCTGCAGCTGCTGCTGCCAACAGCATCATGGCCAACGCCACCCCCCTGGCACCCTGCTGGCATCTGTGGTATCCAGAAGCTGTGGTTTTCCAGTGGAAATGTGATAGGTCCAAGTCACCATCTTTGGCCACTGGAAGAATGTGTGTAGCCTCACATACACCTGGTGTGGCCAAGAAGGGGCTGCGTCCTGCTGACGCTCTGCTGTACAGGTCAACTGTAGCAACTGTAGGAATGCTAGAATAGACCCCACAACAACACAACATTTTTAATATTCAATAGTTAGTACATGAAGGCCAAGTGCGTCAAGCCTCCTTTTATTGTTAAGTGATTAAAACAGGAAATAGATGTTAGAAAAGTGCACTTACTACATTTTATCGTTTTGACTCTAATTTTCTCTTTCTCTCGTTCATCTTTTTTGCAGTCATGATCAGATACAGAAATACCGGAAGAATTTCCCATTTTCCCTTTTTTTCCTGTTTTCATTCCTTTTTTTTAATCACTGTGGTTTCCACTGTGCTTCCTCTGTATCGCCGAGATAGTTGCACGATCGCTAGATGTGAAATTGAAATGTGATTTTTTTTTTTTTTTTCAAGCCAAAATGCTTGCAACAAAGATGCATTTATTAGGAAATATCATTCTATTAACACACCCTGTGGCGTCACTGCTGATGGTGTTTCGGCATGCAGGCGAAAGGAAGAGAAAGGTCACATTTTCTATTATAACTCGTGGAAATTGAAGTCATGTGGTGACTCCTTATTTCCAGTGTCAGCCCCCGGATATTTTGTTTTAAGATGTGTGTCATCTATGTGTGCCTGCCTGTGTGTTTATCTCAACTGTCTGACCACCAAGTCCTCCCAGAGTAGCTAACACTGTCTTGTGTGGTACAGTCAGCAGTTAAACACACATTCCAAGGCTTCACACATTTCTTCCTTTTGGTTTTGTCTGTCTGCACGACTTCCCCCCGCTGCCATTGTCACAAAGGCCGCCCAGGGATAACATGCATGCCTTGAGCTGTCAGAAAGACCGAATGTTGTAGTATAATGTATGTTTGAGGTAGGGTAGATGAAGGCCTGTAACTACAAGGCAGGATCTGCAGTGGTCATGAGTTTCCCTGGGTTGAGGTTGCAAAATAAGATGCTTCAGTATAGCACTACCTCCCATGGCCAACTTATTACGTGCTGTTGGGCCTATGAATCCAAGCACCTAGGGCTTCTCTAAAAACAGTATTGGTGTTTCCAGTAGTCACACATTGAAGTCATTAAAGTTGTTTGACTAAAGCCTATGGGGCTTAGCAAGGGACCTGAACTGCCGCTCTTAAGAGCAGCAGAGACGGGGAGAGAATGTCTTTTAAGAAGGGAAGGCGTGCATTCTTGCGGTAAGACACAGGCAGTTCCTTTACATGTTCTGTGCTTTACTTAATTTTCTCACAGGAATCAAAAGTTTATGACCAATAGGACACATGTGTGTGGGTAGACTCTGTGTGTGTGTGTGTGTGTGTGTGTGTGTGTGTGTGTGTGTACACATATAAGTTTGCACACACCCATTTTAGCTGGTCGGGTTTTCTCCACATCAGACCCACTGCTGGGGACAACATTCCCTCTAAGGCATCCAGTCCAGATCACTTCAACCTCTGCAAGTCTTCATGAATTTTGACAAAAACAAAGTTAAGGCAGCAGTTACTTCAAGCAGACTTATCAGTAAATATCAGTAAAACAAAACTATCAAAACTCTGAGTCTTTTTTTCAGCAGCCATGTAATGGCATCAGAATAAAAACAAGTTAGAAACTTGTGTAGTTTCTCTTTATAAACAAAGTATATACCTCACCCTATAATGTGTCATGCTATTTGACCTTTGACACCGTGACCTTTTGTCACTCAGCCATGTGCTGCCCCTGAAGAGCCACTCTTGTGTGAGTGAGGTCTCAGTTCTCATTTCACAAGGCCCAGCAGCACCAGAAGCTGTAACACAGGCTCAAACTGTGGCCCATCAGGTTTAAATTAGCTGTAAATTTCTAAAGAATGTTTCACCCCTCCACAAGTGGTACACTTTCACCCTTCCCTCCAGCCATGGGGCGCTCTCAGTCATGTTTCCCACAGACGCCTGGTGCTTTAAGGCAGGCGGTTATGCATGCATGTGCATGTGTAGTGCTGAGAGAAAGCAACTAGTGTTACCAGTTGTGTTACTGTATTTCACCACCAGAGAGCAGTGTCGTCTCTCTCTACTGACTTCCTCTCCAGGAACTGTCATATTATTTTGTAGTGTTGCAACAGTCTGCTCCAGTTTTAATGACCCTAAAACAGTTTGACCTTTCTCTTACGTTCTTGCTAACAACCCATTCAGCACTTTTCTAATCTACCCCTCTTCCCCATTCCCAACCCCCCCTTTTCCCAGTGAGTTGCTCCCTCTTCCTGTGCTGTGTTGTCCCCTCTGTCAACCCTCCATCAGGGAAGGATATGAGGGCTCAGCGCTGTTGAGAGGCTTGTCTCCCAGGTGGATTCTCAAATTGCCGCGGCAGACTTTGATGGTGAAAAGCGAGGTCTCAGATGAATCCCCTGCAGGCAGGCAGGCACACAGACTGGCTCTCGTTAAAAAAGCACCACCTTTGTGTTCCCACAGGAGGTGGATGTAATTAACATAGCTTTAGTACTACCTGTGTTTTCAGCTGCCGTTGTCAAGGCTACTT
Source organism: Sandelia bainsii (assembly GCA_032362345.1). Taxonomy (NCBI): domain Eukaryota; kingdom Metazoa; phylum Chordata; class Actinopteri; order Anabantiformes; family Anabantidae; genus Sandelia; species Sandelia bainsii. Next base: position 5,825,454 of record JAUMHL010000027.1, on the reverse strand, counting down.
CTGTTTGGGTTTTGTGTGTGTTTAGGAATGGCAGAGTTGATGGGATAGATGGGTGGTTGGATAGAGCAGGCAGTTGACTGCATGCACGTGTGTGTGGCTGCATATGTGTCTACATGTACATGAGCACTGTAGGGGTGGTGTTCAGCACACAGCCCTGGTGGGCTGATGTAATGTTTGGGTCTGGTCTGTGTCTGTGCTCAGCCTTGGCAGTAGCTCAAGTTGGTCATTTAAAACCCCTGGCCTATGTAGCCCAGGGGCCCCTCTGCTACTACCCCAGGGGCCCTTGTTTCTTTTGAGATTTTTCTTGTTAATCGGGATGATAATTGTAGAAGCATATTTTCCCTTTGAGACACTGGTATTATATATTTCAATTTGGACTGTACCATGTCATAAATGACATGCTGATCAATAAGTTTTACTTTCTTTAGTGACAAAATTCTGTCTGTATGATTAATTATTAATAGGGAATCATGATGATAAAAAATGGCTTGTTTGCTCAGATGTTTATAAATGTCAAACAGGGAAAAAAACATTATAAATCATCTGCTACATATAAAGTGTGACTTGATTTGTAAAGAGAGAAATGTCATGCCTGTGACAGCAGATTAAAATACATTTATTCTTACAGCTTTTTCCTCCTCTCTTGTGGCATTGCAGGATGTTCTCAAAGAGTGTCAGGAGCAGATCGAGCGCGTGTTGGTGAGCAGCCTGCGCGAGGGGCGGCAGCAGCAACAGCAGCAGCAGCAGCAGACACAGAGAGGGCCCAGTGGGAAAGGTCTGGACGAGCTGGATCAGTCCTCCACCCCGACAGACGTCCGCGATGTCAACTTGTGAACCACCAGACGGCATCATTGCACGGGATTTACAAAAAAAAAAGCATCATGAAAAAAACCTCAATTTTGTTAAAAGCAGAAAAAAAGAACAAAAGAACAAAAAGTGTAAAAAAAACACAAGCCCTTTAAAAGAAAAAGAACAATGCTTGCTAGTTTTTTGTAGATTTTCTGTTCTTCAAGTCAAAAAAAAAAAACCTGCCCATGAAATAGATTTTCTATGATGTTCTAGTTTAAAAGCAACAAATTTGATACAAGTTGAAGCTCTGTGGTGCCTTGGATATACAGAAGGGAAGCCAATCGTATTTGCATTCTGCCTTTGATTGTATAGTGTGATCTTTAAGTTATATTTTAATCATAGCTTGGTAATAAGGATGTTGTGTTAGAAGTTGTGGAAACCATTCAGAAAAAAAAGCGTCATGGGGTCAAAATGGGGCTTATATGTCTTTTCTCTGTGTTGTGTTTTACACAAATACTATCACCATTACGTTTGTGCCCAAGCTCCTCGACCATTAGATGGTCCACGTGTGTGTCAAGGATGAGACAGACAGAGGAAGCTGTGAGAACATTATGCTAAATGTTGGTGGGTTTCAATTCCAGGGAAGAGATGGAATTATAATAATTATTAGTAGTATTAGTAATTATTATTATTAATATTATTATTGGACATATTTTGGAACTGAGTAGTAGAGATCAATAAGCTCCTTTTGTCAGGCTGCTTGTATGTGTCAGTTTGTGGGTACAGTGTGTAAACGTGTGTTTGTATGCAAGTATGCCGGTTTGCATGCATGCTTGTGTTTGTGTCTGCATGTTGGTGTGTATGTGGTGTGAATGCTACATGTGATCCTGTATCTATATTAAAAGTGTGCAACCTACGGCGAGAGGCACTTAAACAAAATTAAGTTCTGTGTTAAAGGACCACAGAGCAAGCCGAGGCTCCACATAATTTGTCCATCAGTATGACAGGGCATCTATGCTATATTACTGCCGTCATGCATTAACAGTGTATCATGGTTCATTGTTGGCCAACAATAATCTCATGTGCATGAACTATGAGTGAGACAGAAAAAAGATTCATGGGTGAAGGGACTTTAACATAGAGCCCATTGTCTTTCTAAGAGCATTTTTCCTAAGTTGTCTCACCTCAGACTCGGAGGCTATGTGAGGTGTTTATTACTGCCATTATTTTTCACATTGTTACGTGATGGTGTTTCTTTAGTTGTGAAAGGCTGCTTTGAGTCTCGGCCGTAGAGTGATGACGTCTCGTGTGTGTGCTACGTTGACACCTGAATACAGGACAGAATGATGTTGTGAAAAAAGTAATGCTTTTAAATGTCTCCTCTGAGTTACTTAGCAGGTAGGGACGACCTGTGTGTGGCATGGAAAGAATTAGACTGAGAGGAACAGTTTGCAACTAAGAAGTCACTGTGGAACTGTAGAGGGCGCATGAGTGCATGGCACAGGATGGTGGGACGAGGACAGTTTTACTAGTGCGTGAGCATGCTGCTGTGTAGGAGATGTGGATGATGTACAGCCAGTGGCTGGAAGTTGATCATGAACAAGACGCCCAAAGGCCTCAAAATAAAACTCTGACATCTGCGTATTTAGATGGCATCAACAGTAATTTTTTTTAATGATGTCTACATTGATATGGCTAAGTGAACAAAAATGTTCTAGGTTTCCACTTAAATGGAAATTAAATGAGAATCTAAGACTGTATGCTGCCAGATCATGTGATGATGAACTTTGTTTGGGGGGGGGGGGTTGAAATATACTGTCAATGCATCTGGAGTCCCACATAGGGTTGTTTTCAGCTCCCCTATATGATTTCAATGGCAAAGCACTTTGAGAACATACTCCCCAGGAGATAAGTAAAATGAATTGCATTGGGTGGTGATTGGAGGTGAATGGATGTTTCCTTTTTTTCCTTGTTAGCCTTTTCTTTGGTTTACTTTGTAGGGCTGGTTTCCCAATTGTAAGACATGCAGGAGTCAAAATTGCGCTGAGAGGACATTCCAATCAAAAAAAAAAAAGTATCAAAGTGCAAGTTGATGGGGAGTCTGACCATTTCAGAGAATTTGAACAAACACGAAACAGCATGATGAATTGGAGAAGCCTACACATGATCCATGGGTTCTGTCGTTTTCCTTTATTCCTTTGTAAAGAAATGAAATATTTGTTTTTACTTGAATTTTTCTTTTTTATTTATCTGCATTACAGCCACGGATAGTCACACAGGGCAGCGATGAGCTGCAAGAAGGGGGTGATTAAAACATCCAATATTTGCACATGTTCTTCAGAGAGCAATGAGGCTTTGCATTTTTTAAGACTTTGTTAAAAACCACCTTAACTGATTTGTGTTGCAGTGGTCAGTCAGTTTTTCATGGTGCTGGCCTGTATAGTTCAGGCCGAATGTCAGCGAACACATCTGTCCCCTGTTGGCTTTGCTGTGTCAAGTTGTTAGCAAGAGGGGAGTTCATCAGCCCAACAGACACCAGCACAAAACAAGAGACAGATTATTTTTTCTTTTTCTGTTTGTTTTGTTTTAATGAGTCACAGCGAGGTGTCTATGATGTAATGCTTGAGTTTTTCTTTTTTTTCTTTTTCTTCATGACAGTGCGTCACTTTGCCGAGTGTATGTTTGTTTGTCGGGCTGAAGAAAAATGTGGGAATTTAAAGTTTAAATTATGTTTTTCAGTATAACTGGGCGATTTAATGACATATTTGCCAACACATCTCCATATGAATATTTGATACGACCCCTCCATTTTGCCTCTGTTTTGCCTGATGTAAGCTCTCGCCCCAAACTTAATGGTTGTGATTTTCTTTCCTGCAATTTAACGTGGCATGTGTTATATATTGAGGCGACCTTTTCAATTTGTGTTTTATTTTATGGGGTGACCAGACCCACAAAAGGGGTTTTCTAAGATTTAGAGATACTGTATTCCAAAGTGAAGAGAGGACAGAGGAGGAGGTGTGAAGACATTGAGAAAAAAAAAAAGTGTCAATATTTTTATTGAGTTATTGTTGTCTTTTTTGCGCTGCTAAAAGCTATGAATTTGTTTCATTTATACAAAAAAAAATAACATTACCTAGTTGTGATGTGTCACTTGAGTGTGCTGCTATTTTATAAACATTTGTATTATAATATAATTATTTTACTGCTTAAGAGATACATTCAGAAAAACGAAGTAGATGGTGATAGAAGAACATGAAATGAGTACTCGACTGGAAATGTTCTTTGTACAGTTTGACAGTTTGCTTAGATAGCATGTCTCCTTTCCCTCTTTTTTTTTTTTTTTTAATCTATTTTGCTCTCCTTTATCTTCTTCGGTCAAATTCTGCATCAGTGGTATTTCCTATACCTCAGGATTACTGGACAAAATAAAATACACAAATCCATCACCTATACCTCTGCAGTATGGGGGCCTGCAACCCTGGAGAAAAAATACAGTGGGGAGGGGGTGAAAGAAAACTAAATAAAGTAAAATTTTTGCAGATAATTCCCCCTGTTTTAGTGGGGAAACAACTTGCTCAGTGAGATGGGAAACAGGACATATGCAAGGCTTCCACTTGGACTTTGCCAACATTGGAGGGGGGGGGTGTGACAAGGTTGCAACATTTTCATGCAGTGTTTATACAATAGATAGTTCAAGCATGTTCACTTCTGTTCATGTTGGTGCTACATCTGACTTGTTGTGTGTGTAAGAGGGGGGAAAAAAACAGCATTCCAGTGATGGCCAAAGTACAGTTCTTGCTTTATACGACCACGATCACTCTGAACGTCAGTAAATATGGATTCTGTATGTGAGAAAGATTTGTTTTGGTCTGAAACATCGCGTGTGCACCATTGTGACGGCCACAAAATAATGGAATGAGCCGTACCTGTCGTGTCCAACCATAAATATTCTGATATCTGGAAGTTTCAATGGTGCAGATTTCCCTTTGAGTTGCACCCCCACCCTCCCCCCTCCCCACTATAACTCATATCATGTACCTCAAATGTCTGTTGCACAACCTCTGTTCAATAAACTTCTGCTTTAAAGGGTGTGACACCACATCAGCTCACTATTTCCCATGCCTGTGTTCCTTTCAGCTGCGTTTTTTCAGTTGTGTCATGATCAATAGATTAGTTTGTGTGACAATATGCTCTGCTCTTGCCAGAATGTAGGGAAAACCAGCTATAAATGTAAAGGGTGGTATTAGATCAGAGAAAATGACCCTCACACTCTGATCACACTCCTTTAAATACCCACTGACTACTGAGAAATGTAATGAGGAACTAACATTTGTGGAGAATTGTACTGCACTTTTAATGTAAAAAAACAAAACAGGCTGCCACCCTCCTGCTGCACCCATACTTATTCAAGTAGCCCTGGCTTGACCACAGAGAAAGAGGTGAAAAATAAAAGTGACAAAGTGCCAACCAATGCCCTCTAGTGGATGCAGTCCTAAATACAAAAAAGAAAGAAATAACACATTTCTCTCATGTTTTTAAGCGAATAATTAATGCATGATTTTAATGGATTGTTAAGTTTAAAAAACACTGAATTGACCAAAAGCATGAAAATTATCCACTGATTAATTGCCTTTAGTTTTAGTTGGTAAATTATTAAAGTTAATTATGTGTAAGTTAATGGGACATAAAAACTCGTTGATTTCTTCTTTTTTAATTAGGGGGTAAACTTTTTCACAGGGAGGAAGCGTTGTTGTTGTTGTTTTGTTTGTATTGTAACCATCTGGCTTGATGACAGGTGTGTTCAGGAAGTCATAACTTCTTTCAACCAATCAGAGGAGGCCTAAATTACTTCTGTGGATGGTTCAGGTTCAACCTGGTATCTGGAGGAATCATGAACTTTATGAAGGCGTATTAAAATATTTCCTGGGAATGATTTGGCCTCTTGGTCTACATGTTCTGTGCGTCGGTTTTCTTTTCCTCTGGAGTCGTGACACGGATAACGTTACTGGTCCGTTTGTAAACTACACTAATGCGTTGTTACTCCGTGGTTTACATGAAGACGCTCACATTTGGACTAACCCTTGTTCGACAGTAAGTGCGTTTTACATTTCTGTTAAACCCTGTATGACAAAACTCTTATGTTTACCACACAGGCTACGAGTGCTGCTGCTTGTCGCTGCTGTTTAGGTTTTATATGACGTTAGCTGGGTCTAGGTTTTTCTCTGTGGACAAAGTAATAAAACATTCACTTCGTGTGTAAGTGGTGCTACGTGTGAAAAACTGACAGCGAACATAAACTAATTCGTGTGTTAACTTAAAAGTAGTTGCGTGACTTACGTGTGCGGTCTGCATGTTGTGTGTGACGTTACAGTGTGTAGGTCAACATGTACAGTGTGTTTAGCTTCTCATGCTAAATGCTAACGTTGTACAAGCAGGTGTCACATTCATGTCACTGACCAGAGACACTGAAACAGCAGAAAGTCTGTCTGCGTGTAACATAGACTGACGGTAGCACTCGGTGACCCCTGTCATAGTTAACTGTGGCCATGGACAGAACAAGGAGGGAGTCATGACCTTTGTTCACTGTCCTGCTCCACTTTACAGTGAGCCTCAGGACATTCAAGTGTGAGCTGAGGTTCACTGTAGTTCCTCTTAATAACCACCAGGTGGCGGCAGTGATGAATGAATAAATCATCACCAAACCACCCTGCCTCAACTCATCACTGTCAGAATCTGGTTATACTAAAGTTGTAAAACTAAATCTAATCAGTTCTCATAAATCACAATTATGACACATGAACTGCAGGCTCTCTGAGCTTCTTTTACTAATATGTTAATGATATTAACACCTGGACTGTGAAATTGATAAATCCTTTATTTCTTGCAGTGGGGAAACACAGTACAACAAACAAGGTCTGCTCCAAGGTAGATTATGGTTTAGGATGTATGTACTAACACAATAAGATCAGTTATTCTCTTTCTCATGTTTTCTCTGTGTCTAACGTACATCTCTACCTCTTTCTCCATCTAGGCCAGGCTATAGATTCACCCTTGTCTGAAACTGGGCTGCAGCAGGCCGAGGCTGCAGGCCGGTACCTGACAGATGTGACGTTCAGCAACGTGTTTTCCAGTGATATGCTGCGAGCGCAGCAGGTACGGTGTGGTGAAGCTTCACACGGGGAGCAAAGTTTGAATGTCAAGATGAAAAGTGTTGCAGTATATATATATTACTGTACATTACTGTATTACATATAATGGAACAATGAAAATACACTACACTGTTTTTTTATATACATTAAAACTGTTTTCACATTTTATTTCCACATCATCTCACTCTGTGACATAGTTCCTGTGGGTATTATTAGTCACAGGGTGGGCCCCTCTTATTTTTTATAGGCAGGTTACAGCCGTAAATCTTGATATGTGATAAAATAATTGTGTGTTTTTTCCTCCAGACTGCTGAAACAATAATAAAACACAACAACAGCTGCTCTGGTCTACAGCTGCTGTTTGACCCTTTACTGAAAGAGATAGTGAGTCATACTTATGTTTGATGTTGTAGCTTTAGAGCTAAAGTATTTTCTCACTAAAACATTTACTTAAACCATATTTATTTATTAATAAATAAATTTATCTATCTAGTTAAAAAGTTGTTTGTTTGTTTTTTCAGAACTTTGGGATCGCAGAGGGAGGACGAGTGCACGACTTGAAAGAGATGGCCAAGGCAGCCGGTCAGTCGTTTCCAGGCTTCATACCTCCAAATGGTGAGACTCAGGAGCAGGTGAGGCTCAGTGGTAGCTCAGAAATGTTGGAGTAGTATATAAGTATAAGTATATAATATATAGTAGTGTGTTTGCTCTCCCCCTTGTCTTAGAATCCTGTTGCTGATTAAAGTTCGATTAAGATCAGGCTCTGCACAGAGTATCTGAAATACTGTACTAAAGCTAGATTTTTTAATGTATTTATTAACTTACCACCTTGCGTACATATATAAATATTTTAATATGTTGTCTGCTCTCATACTGGAAGCTAAAACTTAAAAAAAACACATTTTTGCATCAATATGAAGATGTGGAAGAAGTAAAATGTGGAAAACAATAATAACCTATCACTAAATAATGTCCATTTTACTATAGGTGTTTACTGGCACAATATACCATATACAGTAACAGTGGCTGCAATCAATTAGTTACATTTAAAAAAATCTGGTTTACCAATTTTATAGTATTTGATATTTGATATTTTGGTGTTTGGTGTCTTCTTGGCGGCACCTAAATCCAAAACATTTTCATGTCCAGACACCAGATGGGTATAGAATTATATTTTAAGCTTAAGAATATATTTTACAGTTGTGAGTATATTTAGGATTATATTAGCCTTTTGAAATTGGGACTCTGATCTTTTTCACATGTTATAATAAAATTAAGTTGTTGATGCAATGTACAGATACGTCCACTAGGTGGCAGAAGAAAATCTTCTCCTCAGTCCACCACTTTTTTTCTGAAGTATGAATGTAATGTGCTACTTCATGTTCTCTTTGCATCTACAGCCCCCTTCAAAAGTATTGGAACAGTAAGGCCAATTAATTTGTATTCGCTGTACACTGCTGGACATTTGGGTTTAAGATTAAAAGATGAATGTGAGGCAAAATTTCTGTATTTCAGCTTTGATTTCCTGTAAGATATAGATATACAGTAGAAAGAAAACAAAGAGCATAGCACCATTTGTCAGATGACCTGAATTACAGGTGAGGATAACATTGGAACATGTGGAACATGGAACATGTTACAGACAGGTATTTCTTGTTACCCGGGTGTATCCTGTGAGATTGATTTTTTGTAGACAGCTGTTAATGTGGCTGCATTTGTCGTTAAAAGGATAAGTCAACATTAAGACCAGAGAGCAAGACAAGGTCATTCCAATAATCCTGGAGGGGACTATATATGATAACAACAGAGCACTTGTTGTGAATCAGGAGGATCAAAGTACATATCCTTCATTAGTGATTAAAAAGTCACCATTTAGCTTTGTCATTGGGAGGGGCTGTGTGTGTGTGTGTGTGTGTGTGGAGGGGCACCGGACGGAAGGTTGTTCTGCTTCAAAAATATCTTGTCAAGCTTCATCCGTTATATCTTGGCTTGCATATTAACTCTGGTCCAGCCCAGTACATGACTGGCACACGATGATGGTGATGATGCAGATAATCAGAGGTAGATTTAAGTACACAGCACCCCAATCAGTGTCAGCAAGAAGCCTCCACCCCCTGCTTTTCTAAACAAGTTACATGGTGTTGCATCAGGATGAAACTGTAGTTGGAGTGGGTGGTTTTGGTGGAAAAGGTTCTGGGCGTGTTGTGTTGACTTCAGTATGACCACAGTCACAGGTAATCTGATTATTAAGGACATTCAGTATACTCCCAGCATACAAAGAAAACCGAAGAGAAGCAAAGAACAGTTTATCACAGTCTTTTTCTCTGTTCAGGTGAAGGAGCGGGTCAAAGAGTTCATGAAGAAAATGCTCCAGCAAATTGGGAGCGAGCACTGGCATCACACGGCGGAGGATGAAACCTCCTTTTCTGCACCTCTTGTGGAGGGGAGGGCAGATGACGGAGTCAGGGGCATCCCAGTCCACGCTTTGGTCGTGACCCATGGGGCCTACATGTGTGTGGCAGTCCGCTACTTTGTGGAGGAGTTACATTGTTCTTTACCTCAGGGTTCTGACAAAGCACATGTGTTCTCTTTAAGTCCTAACACAGGCCTGTGTCGGTTTATACTAACCCTGAGAAAACAGGACGACATGTTTAAACTGTCAAAGCTCAACTGTGTGTTCGTGCACAGGGGCGACCATGTTAAACGGTAGGATCAGCGAGAGCTAGATGCAGGGATAGAGGACGGGAGGTTGTGAAGGAAAGTAGAAGTGCAAGAAAAAGCTGCTGAGACTCACCACTGGAAGTTTGCATTAGACTGAGCACCTTAGAAAGATGGTTTGTCGTCATCATCACATTTTTACTGTGTGGTTGTTCATTACTGAAACTGTGGGCAACTTTGTTCTCTAATGAGTTAGTGTTTCTATTATTATCCTCCAGGAGTTTATACATTTTACATAGGACACAGCAGAACTGCAGGAGTGTTGACTTTATGGAAATCAGTAACTTGTGCATTGCCTTGAATTCACACTTCAGTCAACAAGCACAAATGCATGCCTTGTGTGCTGGACTGTAGATTTCTTCCAGCTCCTCACTCCTACATAGAGAATACAAACATTTGCCATCTAACAGGAGATTTAGAGTACTGCTGTTTGAAGGCTGCAGTAGTCTCTACTGCTGCTTAACCAAAGTCTGAGTGATACCTGAATCCAGAGAATGTGTTGTTATGTATGATTGGTTTGAGTATTAGGACGTGTTTTGTATGATTGTTAAGTGTTGTCACTTCATATTTGTACTGCGTTTGGCGGAACAGCTTGTTTTGCACAGTATTGTGAATTTCAGTGTAAACTGTCTGTAAAGTAGTATCATCTGTGTGTAGTGTTTCTGTATTCCAGTTTACCACTCTACCCTCAGTTCAAAATGTAGCTTTATAGTAGACAATTTGATCAGTGTCATAATGTGGAGAATTTACAGTATTATGTGGCTACTGCACTGGACTATACAGAAGATCATTTTACATGTTCCGTGGCTGTTTCACAGAGATGTTGTAATTGAATAAGAACGTGTAACTGCTACATGTTTCTGTATCATAGTGGATATTTACCAACAGCAAGAGAAGATCACTTTAGATAACTTCAGATAAAACTCCTTAAAAGCCCACATTCAGTTTATATGTGTTCTCATTTTGTTGATCTTTGCATGATGTTATCTTTGATTTTACATTTTGTCTATAGTCTATAATGCTTCCTCATTTACAGTACAAAGCATTGCTGTGTAGATTTATTTGACATACATTTCTTAATTTGTACTTTATTTACCCAGATCTAATATTTGCATACCCAGTAGTGTTTTTTTGGGGGGGGTTCATAATAATTGTGTGTTTTTTGTGTCCTCTCCTTGGAAAGTTTTGGTTAGTTGTTGGACAAAAGAATGTGCAGCAATATACACTGATAACCCACAACATTATTTCCATCATGTTGGTTTTAATGTTGTGGTGATGGGGGGCAGTAACGACAGGCTGTATGCACAGCCGCATACGCAGCAAGCTGTGCACTCTGTTCTGACACCTGTCGATCAAGGCCAACATTAAGTTGCTCCCATGCGGAACCTTGTATCACTGTATTTGTTGTTCTAGTAAGCGCGTAAGTATTAGTTTAGTGCATTTCTCTTAACGTCTGTGGCCAGAAGTTTTTTTAAATGTTAAATTAAATCATCAGTGACACAAACATCCTACATCAGTGCCTGTAATCACCTGACAGAAACTTTGGTTAAACTGACTGTAATGGAGCCAAATGAAAACGTGAGCTTTAGAAGAGCGGAAAGGACACTTTCATTCCCAGTTCCTGTTTTATCTTTAGTGTGCAATGATTTGCTAGAAAGGAAGTTACCTTCATTAGGGATTTGGTGATATATTAGTGATTAGAGAAATAATAACTAAAGGAGCATGGAGCCCAGAGGGGCTGTAGTTGAGTGGTGGGGCTGATTTGTGTCACAGGTCATTTCTTCAAGCTGTTGAAGACATGTTTGTAAAATCAGTATCTGGACTGTTTGGAACCCAGCAAAAATACAAGACAATCCACTGAGTAGTTATGATTGATTTATTTACATCTGAGATAACAGGATGTGAAGTACATAAATAGTAAAACTCTAGGCTAGAAAGAAAGTCATTTAACACGTTTTAATAAATAAATACAACTTCCATGTTTTGATTACTGGTGTCCGGCACCTGACATAATTGGATGTTAACGGGTTTTTCTTCATTAACAACAGTATATCTCAGCTAATTTTTGTTTTTCAGGAGATTTTTTTATAAATATTCATAATTGCTTACAGATTGTACATTTTTACACATGCAGCATAAAACATTGCCATGTCTGTCCCAAGGTTTAAATTTTAACTGACAGAAGAGGTTAAAGGACAGACTTGCCTCATAATTATGTCAAATGTTGCCAAACTCATCCTTCATCTGCTATTTAAACAGACCATCTGTACAAACTGATGTAACAAGACTTATGACTACATTGTCTAAAGTATTAGTTCCATAAAAACTAATTTTGGACAATTTTGATTCAAGGATTTTATGGAATTCTTTGTCATTTCTCAGAGGTTGTAAAATATGTAAAAAAAGAAAAATTAAATAAAAACACTTTCTTATTAGCAGCTCTTTGTCACAGGTGCACGTACCTGCTTCCATCATTCAGTCAAACATAAAAACTTTCTTGACTTTTCACATAATAAATCCTAGTGTTGTTCTGCCCACTTTGCAATATTAGTCTTGACGGGACTGACAGGCCCGTTGGGCTGTAAGACCCGCAGGGGGTCATCACAAGAGGCGATGGTCTCTTTGGACACAGCACCAGCCTGGTCCTGCTCAGGCTGCCCGTGAGACTGATCTTTGTGATCTCTGGCAAAATATGAGGGACGTGACTGTGATCTTAATGGATCAGAGGGGTTCACACCCTCACTCCTCCTCTGTCTTTTTGCCAAAGGGTCCAGCAGGGCTGAAGAAGGTTCAGGTGGCTCCTTGTGAGCAGCTCGCAGCTCAGCGCTCTTCATTTTGAGCAGCAGACCCCCACTTGTAGAGTAAAACACACCCTGGTGGTTCATCAGATTTGACCAAATGCGCTGGAAGAGGCAACCTTCTTTGTCCCTTCGCCTCTGTTCAGTAGAAAAACGTAGACAGATGATTAAAAAAAACAAAAAAACAGTTCAATAACTCCTTGCAGTCATTTACTGACTTCATTCAGTTTAAGTTAATCTAAAAATACTCACAGAGTTGTACATCACTCCTTTTAAAGTGATACATAGGAACCGCTTTCTCCTCAAATCAAATATTGATACAGAGTTCCTTGTGTCTGTTTTTACTGGCAAAATAACTGTAACAGAACAGATACAGGCACTGTAAGTCGTAAAAGAAAAAAATCTCATTCATGATATATGCACATTTATCCAGAGATCATTCAAAATGCATTTCATAACTTTCAATACATTTGTGATGATTTAGGAAATATAGCTATAAAACATGGAAATGCCTTCTGAAAAATTAAATGAACTATGTATTCAGTAGGCATATCTTTTCTGTGATTAATAAAATAATCTGTAATAAAACAAATTATGTATATATAGATATGGACAGATCTACCTCTGAAGTCTTTGTGAACGCCTCTTCTCTTTGGTCTACTCAGCCACTCCAAGTAGAAATGTCCCATACCAGTGGATGTATCTGCATGTGCTACTGTGTAGAAGCTACTCTGCTGCTGCTGTTGTGGTCGTCGCTCTGGGTCCCGGAGCCTCGGTCTACAATCCACCAGTACAGACACACGTACGGCAAACAGGAGGAGTGAGATGAAAGCCGGTTGCATGGTGCCGTGCTCTTTTTACTCTAGCAGAGCAAATGTTCAGAACAGTGTGTTGGCAGCGACTGGAGGAGGAGAAAGTCCAGCAAGTCTACTTAAACAGAGGATTGATAAACTGGCTAACTCATTTACCAAAATGACCCAAATCCTACCTGTTGGTCCACAGCTAAGAGTTGTTTAGATAGAATTCCTGAAGGAAACAACTGGATCAGTTATGAAGCATAGTTTGGTTGCTCTGATTGGAAATAACGCCACATAAAAATATGTTTTCTGCAAAAGATGGAAGAAAATTTACTCTTAGTTCAAACCTAAAAAAAAAATTTAATTGAATGAGTGTAACACTGGAGACAAGGAGGAGAGAGAATGAGTCAGAGGATGTGAAAGGAAGATGGAGCTAATGATTCAGCTTTACATGTGTCTCTCTGAGGACTCAAGAAAAAGAATCAGGTAAGAACTAGTCCTTTAAAAGTTCGACTGAAGTTTGTTTAAATCAGACTTGTTCTCAACCCAAATCAGTGATTTATACCTTTAAAGCCGAGGTACAAATCAGTGGTGTGTAAGAAATATTTGATTTTGTTATATCACAGGACAATGACTCAAACCTTGTTTATTAACTGTACACACTTTCGCAGGATCTTACTTGCTTTCACTAAAGTACATAAACTGTATCTGAGTTTAGAAAACTCCTTGTTGTTTTTGAAAAAAATAGAGGAATTGTCCTGAGATTTTTATTTTGTAGAGATCCAACTTTTTGCCCCACAGCAGCAATATCTCTGCAAAGAGTGTTGTAATGTTTATTATCCACTGTTCATGGTACATTTCTGAGAAGCTCTGAGGGCGTCTTGTGATTAGATGGCTTATATTTACAGTCTAAACTCCAAGTAATATTTAGAGTAGCTGTCAAAATGCCTACACTGCAGCAACTGGACAATTTGTGCACTATGAGGTTTGTGGTAGCAGGGAGCAGTTTCAATATTGTATTTACTGACGAGGACCGCACACAGTAACTGTAATACAGTATAGAATACCACTTTATTTTAAAGGTATCTTATTTCTAAATATTTTCTTGAAGCTTTATTCAGGTTCTGAGTTAGTTAGTTGTGTTTAGTTGGAAGAGCAGTTGTTGTTTTTTTCAGGCATTTTCTTGAAAACATTCCTGTATTCAAACCCGAGTCAGTTGTGTTTCATTGTACATTTATTTATGGAAACTCTACATGTGTACATTGAATATATTGCTTGTTGGTCAGTGCCATAGATAGAATGTAACTAAGTACATTTATTCAAGTACTGTGCTTTTGTACAATTTTCAGGTACATGTACTTTACTGGTGTATTTTATATTACTTACTAATTTATACACCATTACAATTCAGAGGGAAATCTACTTTTTACTCTACTACATTTATTCAAATGTTTTAGTTACTAGTTACTTTTTGCAGATTCTTAAAAATTACAATGAACTAATAAAAAAATGATGATGTATTATTTTGGATTATAATCATCTCCACCTTTGCCAGCATGTGCTATCATTTGTTAGAGAACCTTAATTCTTTTTTTTTTTATTAATCACTATTAATTTTCTTTCCTATTATTTTTACCTTTTGACATAGTACTTGTAGTGGAGTATTTGTTTGGGCTTGCACTTGAGTTTGTATCATGCTGTGTTTTGGTCAGAATACAGCTTCTATTTGTTTTTATAGCATTTTATTCATATTAATTAGAAGTGTACTAACTGAATCATTGAACTAATTGAATTAGTTTGCACTAATCCTGTGCCATTTTCTTTTTTTTATTACCACCTGCATCGGCCTTTGTGCCTATTGTTGACTTTCACCAGAAGTGGGCGCTGCATACTGGCTCATGGTAAATCACTGAAAAAGACATTTTACTGGCACTCCTCTAATGTCAAATCGGTGTCTACAGGGTTAAGAAGCATGAGACAAATCAAACATGCAACTTTAAATCATTCAATCACAACAGCTTTTACAAAACATCTTTTATTATCATCTCAGGAATACAGTTGACTGCTGTGCACAGCACATACGTACAAAAATAAAAGGAAAACCATTTGTAATATAGTATTTTACTTACTCATCATCATATTTTTCAGAAACAAATGATTGGAGAAGTCTGTTGTTTCAAACTAATTTACAATCATTTCAATAATCGGAACTAAGGCAGAAGGTGAGGTATATGTTAAAAAAGAGGAGGGGGACTCAGAGGAAGCACTCTCCCCTCAGTGCAGGAATAGAAAACTGAGAGAGAAACACAAAGGCTGTCGGCACACAGGGACGCACACACACACACACACACAAGTCTGATCCCAGATCCTCCCATAGACCTCCAGTTTCCCTGTGAACCAACACAATTTTAAAACCAGCTGAATGGGTATGATAAATCCAGACACTGGATCCTTAATCGAAGGCCTAACACATACTTCGCCCATTCAGAACTCTATATGCATAACAAGGAATTAAGGAGATAATGGTTAATGTTGAAAGATGATATTTTTCCTTCCATTAACTATCTTCTCTCAGTTACTGCTGTATTATACAACCTTTTCTGCCTTGAAATAACATCATGCAAAAGTTGTAGAGTTTGTAACAGGGTGATATTTCCTTTTAATTGTCAAGCTTTGAAAACGCTGACACCAAGCCAAGTTGCTTTTGGTGTAAACACTATCAACATATCACATGTCTCTTTAGAGCCTGTACTTTATAATTCCCACACTCTGCCACTCAAACCACCACTTGTTGTGCTGACAGTGCCCTCTGAAACATAGCAAAATAAATCAAAAATAAACATACAGAAAGTGACACAATGTTGTCATCATATACTAGTACTTTTGAAGTTGCATGTCACCTTGTATTAATGAAAGCGTAGCAAGGGAAAACAGTATCTCCCCCTGCTCATTAAATTGCACTCCATAAAAAAAAAGTTGCACCTTTTGTATATTTTGACAAAATAGGTCTCCAACCAACTCCACGAAACCAGCCCAGGGAAAGCTACAAGTGAAAATATTCTAATAATACTGATATGATGAAGGGCGATCCATCAACATGAGTAATAAGATGCTCAAGATAAAATCCCCTAAATACAATTATCAATGGTGTCAGTATTCAAATCCATGAAACATGACATCCTGTTAGTGTCAAGTTGCTCTCTTAGATCACAGTATTCAGTTTACTAGACAGCCTGTTAATGCAAGTGTCCCTTTCCTGGAAGCATTTGATTCGTCTTACTTGGCCTTTTTCTACATTAACTACCAGCTTATACCACAGTCAGTGTTTTCCTTTGACAGACGTCACTCAGTAGCCTCTGCGTTACTTTTTTTTCCACCCCTCTCGTCTTTATCCTCTCCAGTGAGGACAGTACAGTACATCAGCTTGCACAGTCAGACAATGCCCTGTTATTCCTGACTCAAGGTAAATTAATCTGATACCATCTCCACCGTCGCTTTGGCAGAAACAGAACATGACAGGAGCGCGCTCAGTCAGACACATACGTGCACACAGACACTCATTCTGACCAGAAACTGCACATTCGTCTCTGCTACTAGACAGATGCTGGAGCTTAATGAGCATTGCTCACAGACATTTTGTCAGTTAGAAAGGGCATGAGGTAAAATATGATAACATATAAGAGCTACTTTCTTTTAATCATATTTCACCAAGGTGTGCTTACTGATAGTTTGCTACTTACAGAATATTGCAGGTCAAGTACCGAAAATCAGTCATCATTCCAAAGTAATCAGAAGTTGAGTTTAATTGCACCATTTCATCATTAAAAACACTCTGCTCATCATTGCACATTGCCACACAACTATTCTTGTCTTGATCAAGAAATGACCTAACAGGTGCAGAGCTCCATAAATTACCAGGTAAAAGTCACTGAGATGGACCAGAAAACCCGCCTACGTCAGTAAGACAAAGGACAAAAAGCCCACATGTCCGACCTTGGTACAAAAATGGCTCAGATGAACGGGACAAGAATCCCAGGACCCCGCACTGACTGTTCAATCTGACGACGGGCCCACCAGCCTGATGCTAGGTATTTTACCCCACATTATCCACATCCTTGCCAAGTTAAACAAACAACCAGTGCCACATGCAGAGTCATATATAAGTCCTCTGTACATCATTGCTATCATCAACTTTACAATGTCTTTGTCCTTCTCACATCCCCTTTCATCTCCACAACGGAAAACTACAGTATCTGAAAAAAGAAGCGCAAGCAGTTGTTGAATTCAAGTATTGTATGCTGCATACACGAAGCCTGAATGAACAGCTCTAATAAAACCCTTTGGTTTGCTGCTTTTTGCAACATTGCTCATAATTCTTTGCTCACAAAAAGCCATACTGTGACTCAGTGACCAATCTGAATAATGAGAAACAGTTTAAAAATCTGGGCTTAACAAGCACAATTCACGTCACCGAAATGTCACACAGACTGAATTACCTGAAGTTTTGTTCACAAATCCCAGGATCATGAGCTCTGAAGCCGTTCCAGTGCTTTGTAAAACAAATATTTACGCTATTTTAAATTAATGCATCAGGCCGACATATTTACAGTGAAGTGACGGATCAGTGACATTCTCTGTAGCTTCACTCATGTCTGCATGATCACGTTACTCTAAGTGCCAAATATCTTCAAACCATTGTGAAAAACAAAAATCGCTTTTGCTACAAATTCAACAGTTTCAAAAGCAAAGTTAATAAATTAGTGAATCGTCAACAACATAGTTTAGTCTATAGACCACATGTCACAGACAGCACCAACTCAATTTGAACTGGGGGGGGGGAATGGTGCTTCATAGTGTCAGGTCTATAATATTCTGCTACACAGACGCCCCCTTAACCGCTCGCAATGAAAGGCGAAATAAAGAAAACACTTTCAATGTAAAGTAGCTCTCAACTGAGCACTTACGCATACATACTTAAAATAATACATGCATCCCCACACATACAGTTCACACACACTCCAGCCTGATGATCCAGCTACAAAATTTGTGAAAGCAAAACCTGGGATTGTCAAAGCTCCCTTGGACATGATGGGGGTGTCGAGTGCTGACTCTAAATCTGGCTTTCCATATTAACAAGAGACTCCACTGGATCCTGTGCAGCATAGAGTCTCAATTACTTAATTGATCTAATTATGGAAAGAAAATAAAGTAGAGAAACCTCTGGCCCTCTAGGAATTGGGCCGGTGGTGTCTGAGGGAGTGATGCCTTGCCTTTCATTCCTATTTCTGACTCAAGCACCACATTTCTCGCATGCAAGGGCAAGGGGGCCGCAAGTAGGAATTCAAGGCACCACCACTTCATGACAAAGCAAAAAGAAAAACAAACACCACCATATTTGCAAGTGCTCTAGTTGCCCTGACAGTGACAGACACAATCAAACATAGCATATGGGAAATGTCCTTGATGGATGACAACAAAAACATTTTTAAGTAAACAAAATCTGTAGAAATTTCATGCACGCATTTCTCTTTTTCTTCTTCCTCTTCTTTTCAGGGCATGGTGCTTTGAGGTAATAATGTATCCATTTCATTTCCAAAAGGATGAGTTGTCGTCCACTGACAGGGCAAAGACTCAACCAATTCCAGCAAGTACCCATAAAACTAAGGGGACAAATGAGACCTCTCTATCCCCTTCATATCACAAAATGATGAAAATCATAAAAGCAGCAAAGAATGGCATTTCCATGATTTTCTAATACAAAGTAAGCTACCCAAATATACATATAAAGTTTGAATAAATACTATCAGATATAGTTGTATTTCTTTCTCTTACAGTCCATTTTGTCTTTTGTGTTTGTTTGTACGTATACGGTATTTATGTTACCTGGGAAATAATCCACATGTGCAAATACGTTTGTTATTGCCTGTTTTTGCTCATCATATTCGGGGTAGGAAGTGCGTTACAGTCATGGCAGTGGTGGCCTTGTTGCCCCTCTTCACGCGGCCATGCTTGCTGAGTGCTATGTAGGAACCTCTATAAACCAGAGACTCGTAGGCATTGTAGTTGTTTGGGAGCAAACTCTCCTTGAACTTGCACTCATCGTGGAAGACTGTCTGCGGGGGGACAAAGAGATGGAATGCAAGCATTTTAATGAACAGCTCGAGAAAAAGACAGTTTGTCGTTTGAAGTTACGATGACAGAGCATTAAAAATATCTTTAAAAAGATTCTGAGTG
The DNA here is from genome assembly GCA_032362345.1 of Sandelia bainsii. NCBI lineage: Eukaryota > Metazoa > Chordata > Actinopteri > Anabantiformes > Anabantidae > Sandelia > Sandelia bainsii. The sequence goes on along the minus strand of JAUMHL010000027.1, from coordinate 5,805,969 downwards.
ATGCACTAAAAGATAAAGATATATTTAGATTAGACACAGCTATGGGAGCGATGAATGAACATTCTGACAACTCCCAGCAGCACTGACTGCTCTTAATGCTGCATTAAGATGCAGCAACTTTACTCCTTCTAAGTGTACATTTAATCACAGATAATAAGCCAAGTGATCAGCAGGCAGATGGTTTTTCCTCTTATACAGGAAACCTGGCTGTGATAACAAAATCAACACACCAAGTCCACACCTTATATCCAGTTTGATTCATCAGTATAAGCCTAGATAAAACCACTTCTGTTTTTTTATAAATGAAAAAAATGAGATGTAACAATTAGCGAGATTTGAGATAAGCTGCTGTAACTGTTTCCTGGCTTTAGCTTTGTATTTAGTAGACAGATACGAGGGTAGTATCTATAGTAACTCATCTCTGTGAGAAAATGTCAAATTATTCCTTTAAAATAACAATTCTAATAAACAATATTAGGGGGGTTTTAGATAACACTGCTATTTATCTTCCCTTTTAAAAGAATGACCTGTCACTCTGACGAACAATATGCCTGTTCTGCTGTACTGAGCTGACAGTGCATGACTCACGCAGTGCACAGCAGCAAAGCAAATACTGTCCATCAGAGAGCATGTGGCCTAATTCAATCCATTATCAGATCATCAGACCGCTCACAAGCCAACGCTTCATCACTCATGTCCAGATAACCGACTCACATTCTGTGTGTCAAATATGTTGGCCATAGCAAGCAAAGCAGCAGCCATTTGTCAGCGTGGATCTACTAAACACAAAGTTTGCTCCCCCGACCCCCACCCCCACCAGGAACATTTATATATTAATAGCTGTCATTGCTCTGGAAGCACGCTAATCACATCTTTCAAAGGTTATCTCCAGTTATTCCAGAAATACATCTCATCTGTGAGAGGAGGAGAAATTGTTCACATTTAATTAAATTGTCATTTCAGTCAATTTAATTACACCTGAAATGCACTGTCATTATCAAACAATAAAACATAAAATAATAGAAAGAAAACATTATTCTAAATCAGAATTTGAATGGAGAGCATGTAATGGAGTGAAAAAATACAAATAAAATATGTCTATAAAATACTGTATATAACACCCAAATACAGGATAGCAATTGAAATGTGACTAGCTTTATGTGACTTGTATTTTTCATTTATTGTCATCTAAACTTCACCTTAAAAAGATTTCTCTTAAAAACTGTTAGCATCAATTCACATTTCAACTGCTTACAAAACCCAAACTTAACACTGTAGCAGGATTAAACCACTGCCAAAGAATACTGGGAATTTGCAGAATACATTTTAAACCCATTCTTGTCATTATTACTGCTTATGCAAATTACAGTTGTTAAGCGGTTACTATCTGTATTTCAGTCCGCTAAGGCATAAAAAAGCAAATAACTGACTGAAAAAATACACGTCTTCCTAGGTAGCTGTTGCTCATGTACCTTATATTAAACTGATTATTAAAGTTGAAAAAAAGCTCCCATCAGGTATAGGAACCTGGAGGGTTTTCATGTTTTATCCAACTTGGGATCTACTGCTGAACTGTTAACACTGATGAAACTCAAATTGTTCTATAAGTACAAACAAACTCCACATATATGAAAAATGCAGGTCAGGAGCTTTTAGGTGCATTCAAGGCCTTAAAGTTGACTAAATTATATTCAGTGACAGTGCAGTGTTTTCAAATGATGAATCCTTCTCAGTCATTTAACAGAACACAACTGCAGAAGAACAACCACAAACAAGAACCAGACAGACTGTGTGTAGGGTATTATCTAAGAAAGATCTAGTCTGATTTCTTTATGAAGTCCACTAGAATTAAAATGCAACTGTGTCTTTGAGTTTTTTGGTGGTATACAGTAGTGGCAGTGGTGTTGACGTGGGAGAGTGAAGCCTTTTGCTTCCTAAGGCGTGTGTGATGTACACTGCACTGCAAAATAAACACCTTGCCGTTAAAATCGATTTCCAGCTCTGCTGACAGGTTTCTTTGCGCCAGGGGGTTTTCCCTCCTCCGCACACACACGGCCACATTACAGGCGTGTGGACTAAACCCTGCATCTGTTAACCTCATCATTATTTAGCCATAGATCTCCGGGCCAAGCGCGCATGCTTTAAATAGAGCTTTATAAATTCCTGATGAAATAGAAATATATGGATTTCGCAACACATAATGGTCAGCCTCCCTGCTGGCAGGTACAGCAAGAGTCCCATCCCAAAAATACAGACAAATTCAAAGAGGTGGATCAAGCTGCCAGTGCGTCCTATTTTCAGGATCCCATTAACTGACATTGCTGGACAATAAATGAAATACTGTGCATACCTACCGTTCCGTATAACCTTCCACGGCTGTTCATTGCAACAAACAACTCGCTCTTCACCCCATATAGGCTCACCACTCCTCTCTCCACAGTAGAGATCTCTATGAGACCTGATGAGGAACAAGAAATATTACATTGGAGTAAAAAATAATAAAATACCAACCAATCATCCAGGCTGTTATATTATGACGACTGTAGCATTGTGCTCTTTCTGCGTCTATGGGTGGAACCTTGCAGATTGCTGCGCAGCACGCCGAGCCTTTGTTCTGCATCTTTCACCCCATCATGCATTAGCATCCATGCGCGTGTCAATTAAGCGCATTCCGGTTATTTCAATAATTACAGTAATTGCATTGACGTGCACGGCTATTGGTCTCTGGACCGCCCTCACAACGCTGCGTAAAAATAAGTCGTGTCTAAAAGCGTCCATACATTCATGTCATGGTTGAGCTTGGAGGGGAGGTGGAGGAAAGGGGTGTTCAGTACTGATGGATACTTGTTTTTAATAGATTTGTCTTTGCCGTGGAAGAAATTCAATGCTCCCTGAGAGCCGGATGACATATGATCATGCAAATTAATAGAGGGGGTAGACTAGCCTGCTCATCACAGATCCATGCTTATTGACTCTGCCTCTCTTTTATGACTATTGCATTACATTGGTGGAGGTATAACTCACTGTACTGGTTTTCATTATGTACACCGTTTATCCTGCCGTCGGGGAGGATCTGAAGGTGAAACCCGATGCCCACGTTGCAGTAGAGCCTCCGCACTCTTTTGATGCCCAGCAGATAGTCACTCTCCCAGTTCTGCTCCGGTTTCTCCCCGGAGATCCCCAGTACAGAGCGGGAGAAGAGGGTTTCCCATCGTTTCTCCAGTAAAGTTGCATTTGTCCTGCTGCTCGGTAAAGGGTACGCTGACACGATCCCCAGCAGAAAGCCTAGGAGAACCACCGCGGTCAGCGTCCAGTGCGGCGTGCCGGCCTCGCAGGACATACTGACGAGGAACCTTTGCGCAACGGCCATCCGGTTTACCTTCGGGCCACGTGGTCGAAATTAATGACCCTAAAAATACCGCTCTTCTTGTTTTGCTTCCTTCGGCATGCTGGCTGAGGGTTATTTTTGGAGCGCAGGTCAGGGCTTTGGGCATGAAACGCAAGCCTCGGTGCAGAGGAGGAGAGGAGACGGGAGAGTGCGCGGCAGAGCTGGAGGTGATGGTGATGGTGATGGTGATGTTGTTGGTAGTGATTACCATGTTTTGCAGCTCCTCCGCGCCCCTCTCTCTCTCACACACACACTCTCTCTTTCTCTCTCTCTTCCCTCTCTCTGTCTCCCTCTCAGTAAGAGTTCAGAATAAATCCTGTACCACTCACCAAAAACCCTGTTTCAACCTTGCCAGGGACATCGCATCCCTAGATGACATCATGCTGACTTCACCGCTGGGATAATACAAGGGTAGAGAGGGTGCTGACAGCAGGAAAAATACCAAGTCTGTGGAGAGTTGAGAGGAATAGCGTGTTGTCACTGCTGGAAGGGGTGAAATCTTATTGGTGGCGTTGAGCGGCCGTGGGAAGCGATGGGGCGCTCGGGCTGCTCCCAAATTGGGTCGGTGGTCATATGTCTGTCAGGCCGCTTCCTTATTTAGAAGGAAGGTGTAAAAACAGGCCCACTTGTCACCGGAGAGCAATGACACGGCTCTTGTGGTCCCACTTCTGCGCCGTTCAAGAACTTTCCCTCTGAAATCTTTGTTGTTTTTTTTTGGCCCTAAAATGACACATAAGCTGGACTAAGTAACCAGCAGGGCGTCCGCCGCAAAGAGCAGGGTTCAAGACCTCAGTGTCGGCCAGCATCCGCCCTGCTGATGTGTCCTTGAGCAAGACACTAGGCCCAGATGGGCATTTTAATACTATAATTTTTAATAGGTACACCGTAACCCATAGATTTCCCATGGTTCATTCGTGAGAACTGTGAGGAGCTGGAGAGGCCCGTCATGAAATGGCACACATTGTCCGCATGCCATTCCCTGCAACATGAAGCCTATCGTCTTTTCCATGTAATAGATAATGCCTCCGGCAGCATGCCTCTGTGGGGCCAGTGCAGTTGCGCACCGGCAGTCTTTCCTGCACTCAACAGTTCTCCGAGATTTCCAAAGGATGGCACCATTTCCAAGTGATTTCTTTAGGTACTCTTGTACAGCCTTTCTTTCTGAGTGTCTGCAGACCAAACTGCATTAAGTGTTACGGACATTTAAAATAAAGACTAAGATTACATAATATACTGACCCGTGTTTTGTGATATTCACTTTAAAGTCAAAGCACTGCAGAAAATAAAATAATGTACCCGTTTCTCAAATTATATATAAGAATATTAAGTTATTAAAAATATTCAAGGGCAACATCTCATTGACAATGCAGCACTTTTATTTTTTGTATAAAATCTATTTGGTAACTGCATATTAATATACAATCTGATGGCTGTATAATGAACATGAAAAAAAACCCACTTCTTGTAATGGCTGAATGTATTTATGACAAAGACACAAGGGACTGAAATCTTTTGGCAAAAGATATGAAACCTGATTAATTACATCAGAATATAGTAACTTCTGGCCTTAAGTCTGACCATTGGCACTTCTTTGTGGTAAACTCCAACCATCCAGTTAAAGATATCTTGAGTGTTTATCTGTTAAACAATACAACAGATTTCTGATAACAAGAAACAAGTGGTTACACAACACCAAGATAAATCAGTATTGACAAATTGGCACCAGCAGCTCCATAAAGGAAAAAAAACAAACCACCAGGCATCTCAGTTGTGTGACAGGAATACAATTTCAGATGATACAGAATATATAGATAAATACCACAGCGAGGAAACATTCACTGTTCTCATCTGCAGCTGATTTGATACATACTGACAGCAGACATTAGCAATAATCTCTGTGATGGTATCAAAGCTACAGGAGAAACTGGGAAGTGTTAAAATAAATTATAGCTTTGAGAATGGTTCTATACCACATCTATACAAATAATTTATCTTTTTCACAGAGCCTTCAGCTTTGCACCTATGGAGGATGCCAAGAGGCCAATAGTTTAATACATGCTATTTTATAATAAAAATTATAATAAATTAATACGTATGTACAAAAATGTTTGAAAAATGTACAGGCACTTGTAAAACAACCCTTTTGTGACACTTCAGATACTACTAGGCAGTATTTTCCTGTGCGTTTTGGGGTGAAAAGGACAATACGGTTGTTTTTAAGCATTCTACTCAGCAGTAGTGTCAGCCTGACAAATCCTCTGCTGTTTTTATTTCTTCCATGCCGAGCGCTCCTCAGGCCATAAGATCCTTCAAGACTACTTGTATCTGCTGAACCTTATTCATCACCCCTCATGTAGGATCAGAAAACCTGGATACGAAATTCCCAAATGAACTCACATATAGGATGCAACACAAGCATGGTGTTTATACTAACTGGCCAATTTAAAAAGCTCAGGTGAAGGCCACAGTACATCATGACATACAGTATCATACAGGCTACAGTGAATACAGCTTCTTGTAGCCAGTGTGAAAAACTGTACACACTCCAGTCATATCACTTTTTCATTAGCCACACACTTAAATATTACTCACGCTTTCTCACTGTCTGTACTCTGTGTTATGCAGGTACACACACGCACACACACACCTAAACTAGGCCATGAGCCAATATTCAGTGCCTTCTCTTACATTTTCACTAACCAAATGTTTCTATTTACTGCATGACGCTTTTGGTCTTTTCAGGAATGGGTGCTATGCTAAGTGGCCTTCTATCAGACGTCATCCTATATGGTGACTGTTTACATACAGCATGACATAAGCCCATGAATGTCCTAGATTGTCATTTGAGAATATAACACAGCATGGAAAATGTTTTATCAGTGGCATAAGGACAGGATGGGACAGTAAAACAAGGTAGTAACCTGAGACATTTCTCCTGATCAGAAACATACTTGGACAGGATCAGTAGTCCACTAAAGTAGACTAATCTTGATTATCTAGATAGATAAATACTAGATAGAAGACCTTTTATGCAGTATTCCAGTCTTAGTAAGCAATTTCATTCGTAAACCACCACAGTCAAAAGCTCCACCCCAACAGGTTGCATAACTAAATTCCCATAGGGATATACTGTAAATCTGTATACAAAATATTTACAGTAAAAGAGTTAACCAATTGACAGATAACAGTAGATAAGGGACAACACAAAGTTTGGGACTAATATCAAAATACACCAGATTTTTTATATGGGTAGTCCAGCAATTTTACACATTTCACTTGTAACAGAGTACTACTTACTACGCTGCCTGTGTTTTGATATTTGTCAAGTCTGAGAAATGAACCCAGATGACGTCAAAGTGGTGTTGTGTGGGTGTAATTAATGAGATGAGGCTAGAGACTTCAAATATTTGGCAGAAAATCTATGTTACAAACTGGGGACATGACAATGGAGAGATGGTGGCACTTAACAATTACAAAAGGTCTAATGATATTAAGTTGTATAATGGGATATGTTGTATCTGGCAGTTTTTACTTCCAACCAATCTTAGGAATTTAAAGCCATTTATCCATTCTGTTTCATACAAGTGCCCAAACTATACAGAGCTGCTACAATAAATCACTGCAGTACTCCTTAAGGGTGTTTTTCTATCCTGGATGGAAAGTGCCCTTAACAGGTAGAAAAAATGCACGGCTCTAACCAATCTATCATTAAGAGTCTGCAGCATCTGAGTGTTCGACGTTTGCTGTATATGTCATATAGCTTGACAAGAGCCAAGATGAGGGCAGCAGGAATGCATGTAGGTTTGTGTTTGACATTTTTTGAGTGAAAAACAAGACCATCCTTTTAAAATTTGTGGACAGGACAGCAAAAAAAAAGCTGTAAATCTGAGGTTGATGAGCTTTACAGTAAATATGTTTGGTGGTACCTGAGGAAAGACAATGGACAGAAATTATGTCACAACCCAAGAGCTTTTGGACAGATTTCTACATAATTCAATAGCTCTAGTACAAAGAGTGCCACACCTGACGTGAGCACACAGTGGGTGTTGGCTCTTCAGGTGCAACATGGAAACTGCATTGGCACATAACAGAACTGCTGTGACATTTTCGTTTGTTGGCCACTTTCACTCACACACCTCTTTAAAGCAGAGCTTTCTTAAAGCAAGCACACAGTCGTAGAGCAAGGCATTCCTGGCAGGAGTAGTGCAGTAGTTCCACCCATGAAACCTGATTATTTATGACTTCATCATTCCCACATCTTTTTTTACCTAAATCTCAGCTTTTGAGGTCCTTTTGGTCAAATACGATTTGATTTGCCAGGTAGATGGCGACAACACCAAAGATAGCGGAGCAGACAATGTAGGCAGTGACGGACTGTGTGAACTGAACGATCATGCCCATAAAGAGGGTGGGGAAAACCTGAGAAAGGAGGAAAGTGCTGTCTAAGATGGCAAAGTCTAAACCCACACCACGTTTCTCGTATCCCGACTCTGCCTCCTCTTGTTCGGTGCCACTGGCACTGTGAGACGAGCCGTTCTGGTTGTGTGGACTGTGATAGTATTCATAAGGGTCCTGGCTGAAGAAGGTATGCCCATAGGGGTCACCGTTTGTGGGGTTCAGTCCACCCTCCTCTTCCACAGGAGTCAAATACACAGCATCCCGCTTGGTTGTAATGACATTTTTATGTATGCTTTTGGATTTTCTTTTTGGCATATAGACCTGAAATGAGACAAGAAAATAATTAACTTATCAATCAAGTTTATCAGTATGCTCCTTGTGAATAGTCATTAGGTCTGTACTTACCTCTTTTTCCTTGTGGTAATGGCAGGTGAGTGTGTAAGGCAAAGTCTGCAGCGTGGCGTATGCATAGCCAGTGAGAGCCGCCATTACAGTGACCAAGACCACACTTTTGGACAGGCAGATGACCAAAGCAGAGACTGTGAAGCTCACCATACTGCTCAGGTAGACACATCGTGAGCCGAACTGACGAACCAAACGGCTCATGACCAGGGAGAAGAAGGTTGCGGTAGCACACTGCAGGAACAGGCCCAGGCTGCCCATACGGATACCTGAAAGAAGAATGTAATTAGTTATTAGCCAAACTACTGAAGTTAACAGAGCAGTTGTCATTGCTCCGAAACTTTGTTCTGTGCTATTGTTAGCTGACATTTGGCATTAACTCTAATCATTACCTTCTATGGTCACATTTAGTGTACAGTGCACAGCATGATTAACTACTAACTATGTTAACTTTAAACTGTGATGCATTAGCACAGCTCTCTGGTGAGCTAAAAAAACAGTGTTTACTCAAGCCCATAAACAGAACTGGTTGGAGAGACATTCGCAGAGCTCTGAGGCACAGACCCCGTGTTTGGGGTGACTGACTTGGACCATCACAGACAGCATTAACCTTAGATAAATACTTGAAAAGCCTGAGAGATGAGACACATAGGCCAGTCCAAGTTTACTGAAGCAATGTGCCTCCTGGACCATGTCTGGCCCAGTCAGCCTGTCAGACAACAAGCACTTGGATGAGGTCTCACTGACCAAGGCAGAATGGAAAGTTCAACACAGGGAGAGTTACAGACTTAGGTTCATTTATGTCACCTACTGCATGGAATCAAAAGGTTTTCTTTCCCCCAGATTATTACAGTAACAGTCAGACAGTGACAGATTTTAACCTTGTGATGTATCATGTCCTGTCACCACTAAGAGGTTAAGACAAAATTCTTATAATAACTGCAACTGCTGTTTATGAATAAATAAGGTTAAGCTGTGTTTAGTTCTCCAGTACAGCAGAATATGCATTCTCCCTATTTTTAACTAGGCTGGAATGAAAAATGTGATTACTTTTGACAAACTCAAAGAATACATCAATTTTTCAGTAAATACAAAAAACATCTCAAATATGTAGCCAGGCATGGGATTTGGTTTGCAATGGAAAATATTCAATTTTTAATAATGTTCCATGTTTATCCATACATTTCCCTACACTTTACATTTAAATTATTATTATTTATTTTTATTTTTTATTTTTATTTTATTTTAGTACTAATCCATAGAAGCTGGACTGACTATATGTCTGGACCATTATTTATTACAGCCTGCTATCAGCCTGATGTCTCAGCTTGGTGAACAGTGTAGGACAGAAGTTTAGCAGCAGAGCAGAGAATCACTTATGTCAAGAGTATGTGGATCTTATTACTCATGGAAAGCAAAGTTGCCGATCCCACTTCACAAACACTACAGAAGCTGATGAGGACCGAAATTCAAGCCCAGAAGATATGGGACTGAGCCAGACTGCTGCTGAATCTGTGCAGAGGAGAAATGCTGCAGAATGGGAAAATGGTATTTTATGAGTTTTTTTATTTTATGTGTGAGCTTTGTACATAAGTACTATTGCACTGCACCCCATCTCAAAATGAATGATGATCAAAAAAAGATTACAAGTTATTATTTAAAAAAAAGTTTTAAAAAAGTCCATGCCGCTATGAAAGTACTAACAAAGTAGATTAACTTCATGCAGTGGTACGTATGTGGACTGAATGATGTGGTTTAATAATATCCGCTGTGTTTCAGATTAAAACCCAACCCAGACAGACCTCAAAACTGTGTGCTCTGGCCATCTACCTGACGTGAATGAACATGTTCTTTGTGTGTTGATTCCGTGACTTCTAATTCTTTGTGAGTATGGCATTCCTTGTGGTCCAGCAAGCACAGGGAGCAGAGACAGAGGAAAAGTTAAAAGTAAACAAACTAGGGAGACAGACAGAATGTGGATGGATGGATGAAAATGTCAAAGGAAAGAAGGAGAATGGTGAGAGAAAAGAAAGGTTAAGAACAAGGATTACAGGATGAGAATACAGGAAGACAGTAGTAGAAACAACTGATATAGTGAGAAGGGAAGCTGTAAATCATATAGTTAAGTGAAAAGAAATCATGGAAAAGCCAGAAGAAAGGAGGGAAATAAGATGTAAGATAGGAGGTCTTGCTGAACAGTAAACAAAGGCAGACTTAAAACACTTAACTCAGGCATGACCCACTATGTTAATACATCTGCAGCTTCTCAACTTGGGACAAGGTGGTTTGCCTCACTTGATTCTCTCCCCCTACTTTTCTTTCTCAGATGCCATGTGTAAATTATTTCAGAGAAACAAGTCTTCCTAGTGAGCTTGGTCCTTTAACACCACTGACACAACAGATTTGTTCAGGTTTATCTGCTTTTAGACTGTCTAACCTAAAAGTTATATTTAGGTAAAATCATATACTCAAGCATTTGCACAGCTTTAAAATACAGCCATAGAAGTGTCGAGCAGGATTAGTGAGAGCTCTGATTTACAGAATAGGAACAGAGAAGGATAAAGACTATGCGCATTCGTTTACAATTTCTGAAGTGCAGGGGTGTGAAATAAAACCTTAAATGTTTCAGTTTGGTTTGCTACTACCTTCAGCATACCCAAGAGATTTGCTAAGTGCTCAGTAAATTTACTTCACAAAAAATCTGTCTGCAGTGTTTGATCTTTGCTGTATATATGTCATATACGTTAACAAGAGTAAAAATGAGGGCGGCAGGAAGGCATGCAGGAATGAACACTATATTTCTAACTTCCACCTGTGCTAAAAGAATGTAAGTGCATCCTGTTCAGGTACAACAGCAAAGCCAGGATGGACCCTAAACCAACTCTGTGTAGTAAGAACATCCTGATAAAGTAGGGAATGTGTACAAATTGCAATGGGAGTCTGTCCCCTGATCTACTATTCAGAAACTAAATCAGCATGAACTTCTGTGGAGGTATTAAATCTCTAATTGGTGCACCACAATGAGTACATTTTCAGAAAGTTCATCATTTGACAAAGAACAAAGAACAAGACAAAAGAAAGTTCACAAATCTTCAATAGAGCTCTGGACGTCACGTGACAATTTCTGTTTATGCTGCCATTTTGGCAGGAACTTCGGCAGTGAAAATGAATATAGTATAGTATGGATTTCAAGGCGTCAGAGGTTACTGTGCACTTCAGTTCCAAATAAACTGAACTCTGTGCTGCAAAACTCAAAGCTGAAACAGCCTCACCTCACATTGATGTCAAAGAGATGGTAAACCTCCCCCCCCAAAAAAATCAATACATGGAAATATATTCTAAATCTGTTAAGTCGTTTGACAATACTCATTCAAACTCTGGATGTATTTCCCAAATCCCCATAGAGTCATTTTACATCCGCATACTGTAATTAAATAATCTGACCCACTGGTCGCAGATTTGACTATGCAAACGGTGGCTCACTTAACTGTACCAGTGAATTAAACAATTTACACTCTAATGTTACCTCAAGATGTATTTTGAGGAAAGAAAATTAATATATCATTTATAAATAATATATAAATATACAGATCGTCAATATACACACACATAGCTGTACAATAACTATGCTGCTACATATTCTATCATATGCTGCTATTATCATTTCTTTTTACCAGGCATAATTATTTTTTTAACATAGATTATTAGAGTTCAAGACCTGAGTACCACATTTCGTTCTCTCATGTTTTTTATGTGCGAATGACTATAAAAAATATTTGAAAACACATTTTATCAGCAGCTTCTATTTAATATAATATTAATATCATCACATTTGTTTTTTCATTCAAAAAGACACTAAAGATTAATATAACTTCTACCCAGCGCTTTCCTGTGACTGCTGATGGAGATGCTTGTGATTTCTCTGAATGAACCAGACAAGTTCAGAATTTGTAATATGTGAGAAAAAGAAATTGTTGTTGTTCAGTGGATCTGGTTATTTTTTTTAGCCAGATGGTGAGAAGAGGACTCTGGAAATACTTAAAGAATTCGAGTGAGTCTTGTCAAACTGGATTTTTTAAATGTCACCGGCGTACACTGATTGATTAGTTATCGGCAGGTCTCTGTGACTTGAGTGTAATTAATACATGACAGGCACAAGCTGGGGCTACAGATCTTCAATATCCAGATGCCTTTTTCTGTTGTCACTTCATCATAGTTAATATGAGCATAAACAACGAGCAGTGTATGTAACATTAACTAGTGTGCTAACTAGATGCAGCTAATCTGAACAGCTAAAACTTAGAAAACTGTGTTTCATGTAAGAAGAGTTAACCACAGATCACTGTAGGAATTACTTTTGAAAAGCACCACCACAGACATGGAGTAATGCCTTTATAATAACCATCATCCACCATTGCTTTTTCGTTTTCTGGGGTCGCGTGACATCAATTCCCGGAGCTCTATATAAATTATAAAGAGGAAATCTGACCTTCATCATATCTCTGCCTGGACACACTTCCTGGTAATGCACTGGGTACACCCTCATACAGGCCTTCCCCCACAAAGTCTGTGTAGAAAAGCATAAAAGACATGACAGCCACCCAGCTGCAGAGCTGAGCCACACACAGCTGCCTCATCACCCACGGCACATGGCAGTAGCTCCTGTAGATGGTCGGGGTCATGGACCAGCATGTTCTCAAAAAGCACATCAGGGGTCCAGACTTCAGTAGCCTCAGCTTGCACTTCAACAGGTAGCAGCATGAGCGCGGCACGCCACACCGGCCAGCCTCCATTGCACCAGCCCCAGACTCCAGTAAAGATCCAGACCCTGTCAAAACACTGCTGGTAAATGAAGGCTCCTCAGACACCTTCATGGTGATGAGAACGCTGGACATGAAGATGATGATGAGGATAGAGAAGAGGCAATCAGCCTGGCCTCCTAGATAAATAGAGAGTAGGCCACGACTCCAGTCCAGAGCAGGAAGCAGGTAACCCACACAGCCTCCCAAGCTGACCATGAAGGAGAACATAGCAAAGGCTTGGCCGCAGTCCTCTTCATCCCGATACAGGTCTGACAAAAGAGCCTCCAGCGGTGTGAAGCACACTTGTCCGCAGAAGTCAAGAAGCCCCACACCAAGGATAAGGAAGCCAACCTATAGTAAGGCAAAAATGACATTAAAGAAAGTTGCACTCTAAACTGATAGAACACAGTCAAATAATTTGTTGTGTGCTTTGTAGATAAAATTAGAAAAATATAAGGTCACTTACCTGTAGTGTGCGCCCACCCCATGCAAGACGTGCAGCCAGGACGTCAGCATGCGGAATGATGAAAAGTGCCACAAGGACTCCCAAAGACAGCAGCCAGATGAAAGGTCGCCTTCTACCATAACTGCTGTTGCAGTGATCACTGGCAGAGCCAATCAGAGGGATAAACAGAAGACCAAGCACTGGACCGATACCTGTAAATGGAACCAGAGATACACGGGAAGTCAAAGACCACACCATGCATAGTGTGTGTAGAGGAGAAATACCAAACACAGAGGAAATTTAGACAATATAATGCATACAAAAATCGGAATTCACAAACACTGAAACAGAAAAAAAACAGAAAAAGAACTCTGTCAAGTGTATCAATTAAGTATGAAACATTTCAATCATAAATTAGGTTTTACACCAAAAAAAACCAAACATCTCTTGCATGGAAACTGTTAAGCTTTTGTGGTGTACAACAGCTGCTGCTAATTTTTCAGTATGTCTTTTACGGGCTCTGTTGGGTTCTCCTTGTCTGCCATCATCACTGACTGCTGGTTCCGGTTCCTACAGATGGTCTGCTGCCTAAAGGTAACCCATCATCAGCTTATTCTCCACTCGTGGCCGGATTTGGCTAATTAGAACACACCATGGCACACTGCTTGTTCGCATACAGACAAACGCAATATCTAAAACAGTCATATCTCAGGGCTAGAGTTTGACACTCAAGGCACCCTGTGGAGTTTTCATTTCAAACCAGCACAACTGTGTATCTATTTATTATTTTATTATGAAATGCCCTTTGTGTAAGGCTATATTGTGAATTCATGTCTTTCTTCATACATATGCTTATAAACATAAATTACAAATAATATAAGGACTTTCTCATCAAAACGTTGTATAACACCACATATCACAGCAAAGGAATATGATTGGAATCCATAACTACTCCAAAATCCTTCATGAAGAAGACAGACTGGAAGACCAGGCACGCAAGCTGGGAAATAGACAAGCACAGACATATAGACACATGCCACAATGTGCATTGTTAAATTAATTGCTAACCTAAATATACTTTAAGAAAACATGAGTAATGGAAACCTTGGTGCTAAAAAGCACTGATTATCTTCTCAGCCAACAGAGAGAAAACTAAAGAAAGAAAGCAACAACTGGGAGATAAATCAGCCAACAAATAGCTATTAGATAAATTAGAAAGCAGCCATCTGAGAACCTCACACTACTGCCTGGCAAAGTTATCGTTAAGCCACACAAGACAATATCTATCTTCATTCAAACTATGCCCAGGCACTCGATTATAATGCAGAGAGAATTAGAAGAGAATTAAGTTGAGTGCCATTTTCAGATTAACTTACAGTGCAGGCTATTTGGGAGTAACTCTACAATGAAATCATTTTTCTTCATGTCACCAGCAGCTGTTACTGTATACTGTTTAATCTTTACACTTGAATAGTCACCTTTGTCATCCACATGGTTTAGTAGAATTATATCTATCATATGTATGGTCACAAGACATTGTCTCAAAGAGACGCCTTAAGTGGAGATCATGTGAATGCCATTTGAGCCGACAGGATAATGCTACTATTCACATCACTTACAAGTAAAGGCAGTGAACTTGTGTAAATGTATACCATATGGGTTATTCTATTTGTGTGCATTAACACACATACCACTAATCTGTGATCACCAACATAAATGACCATTTTCAAAAAACAAACCCCTTAATGTTCGCATTAAGAGTTCCAATTAGTTTCAGCACATTCTTTAGATTAAAAGGTCAGAGTTAGCTGACACCACAAATACACAACCAGAGGCAAAATTATACATTAACCAGACATAATGGTGTGGTCATCAGCTGCACATACTCCAGGCTGTGTTTGTGGTGTATATCTGCTGCTGCACAAGCCAGAACACTGCACAAAAAGCAGTCAGGATATACAGGAAGCCAACTGTGCTTCCAAAAAAAGTCTGGTGCAGAGGAGATATTTGATTATTGATGTGCTGCATGTACATACACATTTACAGTAACCAGGTCACTACAGTGCATGTAGCTATCTAAGCATATATTTACTCTAGATGGCATAGTGTTGTCCTTAAGCACCAGTTTGAGGAAACGTGGAGTTATCTTTGACTGGGATCTCTCCTTTAATTCACATATAAAAGAAATGTCTAGAACTGCCTTCTACCACCCGAGGAATATTGCAAAGGATTCCAGTTAAACCAGAATGCTGCAGCCAGACTTCTAAAAGGAATTAGCAAGAGAGATCATATTTCACCTACATTAGCTTCTCTCTATTGGCTCCCTGTAAAATCTCAAATTGAATTTAAAATCCTTCTCCTTACATACAAAGCACTTAATGATCAAGCTCCATCATATCTTTAACACCTCAGAACACCATATTATTCCAACACTTCGCTCTCAGAGTGCTGGTCTACTTGTGGTTCCTAGAGTTTCCTAATTTAAAATGGGAGGCAGAGCTCTCAGCTGTCAAGCTATCTCCTGTGGAACCAGCTCCCAGTCCAGGTTCGGTAAGCGTTTAAGACTTACCTTTTTGATAAAGCTTTTACATTAGGCAGAACTCAGGTGACTCTGAACTCTCTCTTATTACACTGCTACAAACTTAGACTGCAGGGGGACCTCCCTTGATTAACTGAGCTCCTCTCCTCTTGCTGTTTATTAATACTCCACTATTGCATGTCATTAATTATGCGTCTTCTTTCTTCTGTAGTTTTGCTTCTTCCCGTCTCCCTCTCTCTTTCTGCAACTGTATGTTTCCAGTGTCCAGCTCCTGATCCTACCAACCTGCCCAGTGTTTTGTCCGTTACTTCTTGTTACTCTTCTTTTATCTTTCCACTCACCCCAACGAGTCAAGGCAGATGGTCACTCACCCTGAGCCTGGTTCTGCTGCAGGTTTCTTCTGTGAAAGGGAGTTTTTCCTCTTCACAGCCACCTAATACTTGTCCAGAGGGGATTTGTTGGTTTTTCTATATATTTCTATGTAGCTGTAAATTCTCCATGTAACTCTGTAAGGTCTTCACCTTACAATGCAAAGCGCCTTGACTTGGTACTATGTAAATAAATTGAAAGGCATTCTCCAGTTACCTACATAACCTGGTTTCTCTTATTACTGATGATACATAAGTACATGTAAACACCTTGATTCTTTTCCACAGGTATACAATGCCTGAAAAACAATGCTGAAATTCTATGTGTTACTCCAAATCCTGACCCTCCTTTCACAATGGACACTATGGAAAACAGAACAATATACAACCTGTGATGAATGTGTTGTATCTTTATAAATATTAACTGATAGAACATAGTAAGGGTAGGGTCAAAATTTCATACATTGTGATACTAAAACATGATGAAATGTACTCTATGATCTCACTATGTTTTGAATAGTCTTGTTACATCACGAGTTCAATTTAACTGTGCTTCTCAGGGTCACTTAACTTTCTTACCATCAGAAAAAAGTCAGCAAGTGAGCAAACTGCTTGATGCGCAACTGTCTTGGAACAAAGGGAAGAACATGCTGTGTTCGACAACACACTGAAAGTCACAAGTCAGTGTGTTCAACATAGAAACTAGATGTTATGAAATATAACTGGCTTCCCTAACAATAGATGGGTGGACGTCATGGGCACTGTGCGGCAAACATCATAAAACCAGTTAAACTGGCTGTAGTGAAACAGGAGCTGGACTGGATCGGTTTGCTTATACAGTATTAACTGGCAGCTTCATTTTCATGTTTGCATTTTAAATTATTATATTTCCTTAACCCTAATTTGTTTTGAGTTTTTGTTTAATTCCACCCTTATTAATTTACCCCACATAAGCAGCACTTTAACACTCATATGGTTGATTTTTTTTTTATATTACTTTAAACGAGTGCCAGGGATTGTCATACCTAGAATAGTTTCATTAGTAAATATGTTATAAAACTTATTATGGAGACTTGTACATTTTTAAATTGTTAAGATCAGAAAGATGATTGTATTATCTTATAATATGTAATAATAATAATAATAATAAAAACACCTATGAAGCAAATGTGCAGCAACAGTCAGTGTTTTACATTGTCTTAATGCAAGTGAAGTCCAAGAACTTCGACAAGCAACACCAAGTGTAAGTCTGAGAAATCCACAGCTCTTCCCCAGTTGCTCTCCTGCTGTCTTTCAATTAGAGCCTGATTACCACCTCAACAAAACAACAGGTGATTTACCCACTGATCTGTGTAACGACCTCAATTATGTCTTTATGACCTGAATAGGAAAGAAGATAGGAGCCCTGAGACACAGTCACACCCCTGTGCAACATCCCCCACCGCCACACAAGCTGGGCTCCCACTGTCTCCCACAAGTCTCATCTTTGTGTACCAAATGAATTTATAACAGAATACATTCCCAGGAGGGTACAGCCTATTGTGATTTACAACACTTCTCATGAATTTCATAGCATCTAATGAAATAATTTTCCATCTGCATTATGTAGCAACAGAAATAAAGCATTTAGTATGATTAGAATAAAATCTCCATTTCTTTTCAGCTCCATGACAATACACAATGCAAAGTGAATATATGGTACTCAAGGGCTATAAATATCTACCATTTGAAATACTCAGACAAGAAACAATCACTCATATGGTCAGTAAACAAGTCACGAAGGAGATTGAATCCTAACAGTGTCACAGTCTATCCATGAGTGTGTGCATGTGAACGAGGCCACCTCTGCCTTTAATTTAATGAATACCCTGTCAGAAAGGGCCAGGGAGGTAGAAATGATAAGAGAGCATACATATGTGTGATAGGGACTGAGGCAATTTAAGTAAAACATGTGCACGCACACACGCACACACACCAGATCCAGATCCAGATCTCCCAGTTTCAGTCTTCAGCACTTACCTAGCACCATGGTCATGTAGCGCTCCTCCACTCCAGCCTCCAGCAGCAGTGGGGGCACGTATGTGATCCCAGCTGCCACACAGATCTCCAGGCCACAGGTCAGGGAGTTCAGCAGGACGAGACGCCACTGAGACCTCCATCCAGGCATATTTCCAGGAGCTGGGCTTGCCTTTCCTTCCCTCTGGGGTGGCCACTACTGGGGGCAGGGGAGGAGGAAGGGACCTGGGAAGGGGCAAGGGAGGGAGTGTGGGGAGGCAAATGGTGTCCCAGTGGGACAAGAAAGCTGTCGGGCAGAGACAGCAGCAAAGACACGTGGATGTCTCAGATGACCTGGAGGATTCATCCTCCTCTCAGCATTCTGGATCTGAAGAGGAGAAGAGCAATAGAGAGGTGTGAGAATGGAAAACAACATTTTAGCAAGTTCAGAGAGCAAAATAAAAGAGATGCCGAAATATGAGGCACAGCTTTCACACTGTCACTGCATGGCATGTGTTACAGTTTATAATTTGTCGGCTGGAATATGCGAGTAAAGGCTAGGGCATGCCACATAAAGCAGGTCATTCCCAGGTTACAACACCTGCATGTCAGTGGCACTCAGGTTGCATGGAGAGTGCCAGAATGACAGCTTTGTCACAACAGAATCTAATCAGCACAGATTCCAACACATTTTACAGAAACATAGACATGGCAGTCAACAGTCACAAGGATATGATACTGATGTATTCTCAGAGCCACTCTCCAACAGCTTCGGGACAGCAGGAGCTACAACAGGCAGACAGAAGAGATGAGTCAGCTGCAGCAACGTGGCAAACACACTAAACCATTTGCCAAGTGGATTCTTTCTCCCTCTGCTGCTTTGCTTGTTTTGTTTTTTTTCCCCAAAACATGCATGGTAGAGATCACGTTTTTAGATGTCGATATGCTCCAACTTCCCTTTTCACTCCTTCTTTGTCCCCCTTTCCCTTCTCCATAATGAATGAAGAATTAATGGGAGGATCTAAAACAGCCTTTCCTTGAATGACCCTGTCATTATCTGTATTATTAAGCTCTGATTGCAGTTTTAGTCACATGTAAAAGTCTGACTTCTTGAAATGTTCTGCAGATTACTGCTATTGTTAAGCTTAGCACACGCCACAGGCCTTAGCACCTGAAAAGACGTCTCACTGTGGAGAGACTATAAGGTAGAAGGTAGATTAAGTGACATATATTACCACCGTACGTTTTACCATGTTAGTTTTAAAGACGGAAAGCTATGTTGTGCCAGGTATAGTAAAGTGACAAAAAAAAAGTCATCAACTGTGTCATCAAGTTTTCTATCCACACATGGCTCTAAGCTTTGCGGAGAGAAAACCAAGCTGAATCACAACTTCTTTTCTGGAAACCAATTTACACAAAAAAAACATCAGCCACACCTAGGCAGTATAATTTTTCTAGAGACAATAACTGACATTTTCCAATATATGCCCTTTGGTTTTATATTTAGGGCTATTGTAGTTTCTCTTCAGAGAGAATCTGACTGATTTTTTTTATAAAAAGGTTTTGTTTGAGTTTGAAAATGGGTCATAGTATATCTATGGGAAACCTTTACAGCTGTTGTCTCAAGGGTTTAACATTTGGTGTGACATTAATTCAGGACACAAAAGGTAACAAAACTGATCAAAAGATATTTATGATTTTCAGAGACAGCACAGGAGGCAGATTGATGCAACATGTCAGTTAATACTGTATATCAGACTGCCTTCAAGCTGTGTTCATTTGTGTATACATCTCTGCTTCCACACAAGTACAAAAAAAAAGAAAACAACTCATGATCATTATCGTCATCATCCACCAATGAGGTGTGTATACTTTTAAAGCAGAGGGAAAGAGCAAGAACAGTCAGAACAGCCGCAAACACAGAAACAACAAGGTGCTATATTTGCATTTGGTGTGACATTTCTCTGCCAATGCTGCCCATCTGTTCTCTCCCAGCAAACAAAATGGATGTCATCATCTCCAACAAGACTTGGCTAATCACAGAAATGTTCTCCACTCAGTAGCTGATCTAATCAGATTCAAACTGTAGTCCAAGAAAATGTCTGTACCTTGTGAGACTGATAAAAAAAATAAATCTTTCACAACATGTACTGAACAAGCTGATAAAGAGGCAAAATAGATGACATCGCTTTCTCAACTCAAGAGGTTCATGTTCTTAAAAGTAGTTTGACACCACTTGCACAAATCACTGTCATCAGACTTGCCAGACTCAGAATGCATACATCATTATAACTAAAGACTTTAACAGAATGTCATCAGTGATGCCATCAGACTTCCTACAGCATGCATACATTCCCAGCTCTGTCATTCTGAACCCTTTGATATACAGCCTCTTTGAGAATCTGAAGGACAGTGTGACAGTGTTAGCTGGCTGGACCTAGCAGGGGTCTGGGTCACTGAGTGAGAGGACCATTTCACACACGTCAGATCTCATTCCCACCCAGCCTGGGCACAATGAAAGAGACCCATCAGGGGACCAGCCTTTGCCCCTGCAGTCTGTCTGGCCACTACAACCCCCTACCCACATTTTGTGTCTGTGTATATGGAGCGCCCCACTCCCTTATCCTTGCTCTACCCCTGAGGTCAGCTTCATCTCTGACCTGCATTCTAAGAGGACCCTTTTGACATATAACCCACTACTGGTTATGCCTTTATGATTCTGAATCTCAGTGTGAATGCTTTCCTATTTCTGCCCCAGCTGACTCTCTGTCAGACTTTCTCACTGGAAACAGAAGGGCCCCCCGTAGCAAGAATAGAGAAATCTGATTTGTCTACCCGAGCAGCCGCGGCTTGTCTGGATGCCTGGGGGCGAGGGTGCACGATGGAGGGACTGAAAGATGGGAATGAAGGGAAACTGTTAAAGTAGAGAAGAACAACAGTCATAAGTCCATTAGTCTACCTCAATGTCAAATCTAAAAATACAACCCATTAGTTTGTTTTAAATATGATGGTCCTCAGAACACGCAATGCTTGTGACACTGCCACAGAACAGAACGCGGCTCTCAAGCTTGTGTTTTATGTATACAAGAGAGAAACACAAATACACTGACAACCCACACAGTCATTCCACCACTTGCTTAATGACACCTCTGACTCTACAATGTATTCCAGTCATGCCCTTCATCCTCTTCCCATAGCCTAGGAGACATAAACGCATGCTGACACTGGTAGACAAACAACTCTCCTTGTCACCTTATGTGTTTAAACACCACAATCTGAGCCAGACAGGGGGAGAAGGGGAGGCTGTGGGTGGTGGAGGGCTGTTTTTGTCAGCTCTCCCACTGCTCCATTGCCAAGACCTATTCAGCCGCAAGCCCCCCAAAAATTGGTCCTAATTACTTTGAGCTGTATTCTTAAAATACAAAACAGGCTTTGTATACATTGTGCTAGGCAGAGTAATGTGATATAGAGAGGTATCAAGTCCATTTCCAAGTCTTTTATTAACATGGGGTTCATATAGATGCTAGGATATAGAGAGTGTGTGTGTGGCTTTGGGTGGGCTAGGCTGGGGTGGGGGGTCTCCCAGAAGACAGCAAGGTCTGGAAGAAAAGAGGGGAAGGAATTGCTCTGAGATGACATCAGAGCCATAAGCACAGTAGAGCCTGTGGCTGCGGAAACCTCAACAGGAGGGTCTGGTTGTGTGTGGCTGGCTCAGGCTGAATGGCTGCAGCATTGTGGCCTGAGTTCCTGCACATTAATGGACCTGGCCTTCTGCACGCAGGGATAGGACCAGCCTTTTTGCTGACTGCTTTCCTGGCTTACTTCCTGCAAACCTTTCTCTACAGCTGTCCTTCCCTGTTCTCTGAATAACGCAAACAAGTTAAGATGGAGCAACTCCTAATGAACAGTGCACTACCTCAGCACTTCATAACAGTGCCAACTTGAGACTGATCTGGAGAAGAGAGGCATCACTAAATGGTGTCAGACTCTCAGACAGGTTCCTGCTAGACAGACCACAACCTGTCCTCAGCATATATTAGCTGTAAACCATGCAAGCTGCTAACCGTGTGTTTGGGAGTGTCTGTGACTGTTGACTTTTTACTGAACCTTTTCTCTGTACATTTATAAAACAGAATCATAAAGCATATACAGAAATGCACTTCACTCAAGATGACACATTTAAGTCACACTAATGTGTCCTTGAGTCACTTTGTGCTGCACTGAGCAAATCTGGGTCTAATAGCAACTTTAAACTGACTTCATACTGGCGACCTTTGAATATTGACCTCTGAACAGTTTCATTTAAAAAGGACACAGCGACTCCTTTCACTCACTATTCAGAGTTTAACCCCCCATAATGCATTCCACATATAAACAATTTTTAATTTAATTAAATTTGTTTGCAATATTTGCACTTGCAATCTTCAGCATAAATAGCACACCTTATTGTTCTTGAGAGACTGTAACCCAAAATTCAATTTATAGATATTTTAAGTCAATATTACTATTCTTAACACCTTTTTCACTCCCTCACCTGTCTTTTCTGTGTTTCTCCTATGTTTTTCCTTTTTTCTTTTAATTGTCTTTATTTGGTGATCATCAGATCAGTACAACCTTGATAGACCACAAATTGTAAATCACAGTTCCAAATATGCCCAATAAATATTCAGGTACAGCAAATACATGACTGATCCAATCTTACATTTGGCTATTCCATTCACTCTCATCACTTAGAAGCAAGTTCCATGCATCAATACATCCTATTTTGTTTAAGTTATTATGGCAGAACAAAAAACGTGGGGTGCGCTTTCTTCCTAACCTTGTAAGGGAGTAAAAACAAAATAATAGATAAGCGAATACAGAATAATTTAGTGATCTCTCAAACAAATGATGGGCAAATAGGAGCAATGTAGTTAATCCACTTTTTACAAATCTTTTCAGATTTATCAAGCTGTAGCCTCAGGGAGTCAGTTAATCTCTGTCTCCTATGTGCTTCTATCCATACCAGGTGTTCTTCATCGTTTCACAGCCTGTCGTCCAGATGAGCACACCATCAGACCTCTGGCACCATTTTTCCAAACACACCTCTTCCTTCGGTTACAGACAACTGGATAATAACATGGAACCTGTTTAAACTACTTCTACTTCAATAAAAAAAAAGAAAAAAAGTTTAGTGTTTGTGTTCTGCCTCTGCTCACTTGAAAGGCAGCCCTGACTGTGCTGACCCTACCCCCCAGGCTGTAATCTTAAGCCCACAACCATTACTGTGACCCCTGGACCTGCCTTTCACCTCAAATCATGTGATCAACCCAACAATTTCAAAGACAGCACCAGCAGTAGGACCAATGCCTGCTGCTAATGTTCTCCTTCTGTACTGTGCTGCCTTGTTAAAAGAAAAGTCAACCTGTCACCAGTTATTTTAAAGTACTGCTTCTGTGAGGAGAAATGATGTAGAGAGATGACGTAGTCCATCTTACAGGAAATGTGACCTTGTCTTAGTTCTGGAGGATCTTTCTTAAGACTTGCTGTGACAAATGTGAAGTGCTCTTTCTATCTCTGCACCTAATTAGGACATTGTCTCAGAATTCCCTTAAGTTTAGAGGACCAAAAAGATGTCAAGAAAGTAATAGTTCATGGCTCCTGTGAGAGCAATGCTATCAGAGTTCCGACATATTATTTTAGTAAGAGAATAGAATCTGAATCTAGGGGGAGTTATCAAAGCATTTAGTAATTAACTAATTTATTCACAGCACCACAATGTCACAAGACCGTCTTAAACGGCATCTCTACAACAGTAGACGCCAGACCCCAGCCTTGGAGAAGTGACTGGAGAAAAGTATCAGTGTTTCTCTGAGGAGGACTACTGAGGATCCACACAAATAGACTAACACACACACACACACACAAAAACACACATGCACTTATCAGATGAACATGAGAGGAATGCAGACTAGGTCAGGCTGCCCTGGTGTGGGATTAGAGTGTGTGTGTGTGTCAGTCAGAAATTGCACTAAGGGAAGCCTGCACCTCTGACCCAGGAAGGTGACCGTTATCATGCTGGCCCATGCAAATAACTCAACAATGGAGTGCAGCAGAGTTCAGCTGTGGAGCCTCTTGTGAGTCAATGTGGCTGATAACGTGGCTCCCTAAAGACTGTGGCTTTCCAGTCACTGAAAGCTGAAAGGACTAATAACAGGGAATACAAAAGCTAATGAGTTTTTATTCAACCATGGTCAGGTATGTTAAGATTTACTTAACAGAGCAAATTTATAATTAGGTTCAAAAACCAGTGAAATGCTGTGACATGGTATTTCTGTATATACCATCATATGTCTGTATATATCAATACTATGTTGTAAAATGCAAGCGTGACATTTTACTTATATATTATGCAGGAAAAATTGTATGACATTTAATGATTCATTTCACTGTCATACATTCTCTCTCACACACACATACCAGTTTCATATTATTTTATATTTAAATTACATTTTTGTCCCTTTTTCCTAATTAAACTAACTCATCATGACATATGATAGTAGTTACCACCAACATGTTTATGAATAGCTTAATATTATTGAAATATATTACCACAATTTTAATAATTTTATATATTTTTTTAAATAATACCATCTATAACATGCATGAAGGAGCCTGTAAGATTATTTTTCAATCAGCAAGTTTACATCTCTCACATGCACATAGATTTGAATAAAGTAACATCAGAATGTCTTAGGAAAAACCTGGCTTAAATTAGACTTCTTATTAAAAAAAATAAATAAAAAGGTGCAGCTGACCTTTTATTACCATTCGCCCACACCATACAGAAGTATCATTTCATTTCATACACTACAATGAACTCCTCCAGAGAAAAGTAATCATACTTGGCTGAATGAAAATATCTGAATATCCAAATGTTGATATGTGACAAAAAGTGCATGTCTTTACATATAATCCTGTGTACTTTGTCCTGTATAGTAACTATTTGTTACTATAGGTATGAACATCTGTGACAAAAGGTGATAATAGCAAAATAACAGTAATTTAGAGGAACACAGAGAAATGGAGTTATTTATCAAAGTGATACTCACCAGCAAGGAAATTAAGCTCAAAAGTCCATCTACAGCCTTGCATTGCTGAAAATTGAACATCTAATCTATTTTAAAACCTGTTCATGCTCTTTAGCCAATCAACACTCTCCACTGACTTGTAGAGCGTATCTGCACCAACTCTGTGCTCAAGAGCGACTCTTTTTTTAAATCCTGCTTTTTTTTGTGTCCCCTGTTCCCTCCTCTCTTATATAGCCCACCTCCTTTGCATCCCTCCCATTATTCTCCATCCCTCTCTTCTGTGCCTCAGCCTGTAAGGTGGGAATTAGGGAAAATCCCAAAGCACTTGAGGAATCCTGTCGCTGTCTGTCTGGATCATTCTGTTTTCTCCACAAGACTTTGTCTGAGAGGCAAATTTCAGACCAAACCTAAAAACCATGAGTTGAGATACACAGTTAAAAGAAACACACACACACTCACCTGTGCTGTGTAACAGGAGCATAACAGGGAGTTAGGAAACAAAGAATTAACTGATATCATATAACAACCCCACACTAAGGCCACTCCCCCAGCCCTTTTCTCTCACTATCTATAACCGCTCCCTGAAAGTTCTGTATTATACTCCTTGAGCCAGTATCATATTCAGCTGCCTATCAGGGCAGGGACACTTCTCCCACTCTCTCTCATTACCTCCCTTCTTCCAACACAGTCTTAGTTAAGCTCAGACTCCTGCATGATCGCTTGTCTGTGGACTACTTTAACCTTTTTCCTGGTTCACCAGTTCAGCCAGCAATAAGCCTATTTGACACACACAGTATCACTCCACCCCCGGCTCGCTGCCATGTCTGTACCCCACGCCTGCAGGCCAAGACCAGCCCTCTATAGAAAAGCTTTTAATTTGATAACAGTGAAAGGAAGAAAAAAAAGTAGGGGAGGAGGGGTTGGGTGTTGAGTAATGCCATTAGACTACGGCTGGCTTTTAGGAATCTCCATTTCTGGAGCCCAGAGGCAGATCAATACGAAGACAGAGTATGGAGGATGGCTGCTGGCAGTACTTCCCCTCTGCAACAGGAGCGTCTTGCCTGGAATTAAGAGAATTCAGAAAATCCCATTTTGGAAGAAGGCCGGGCTTCATCAACTCAGCTCCAACGTTTGTGTCCAGACTTATTGAAAATGTTTCCCCAACATGACTTTTGCTTGGATAAATTACATGCAAGGCATACAATGGCCTTCCTGTACAACAACTGCTAAGTGTATCTCACTGGTGTTCATTCACCCAAATATTCTCACTGTAGCCTAAAAAGTACACTCATACCACTTTATTTGGTACACCTGTTCAACTGCTTGTTAACGTAAATATCTAATCAGCCAATCATATGGCAGTAACACAGTGCATTTAGGCACGTAGAAATGGTCAACATGACCTGAAGAAGTTCAAACTGAGCATCAGAATAAAAAAGAAAGGTGATTTAAGTGACTTTGAACGTGGTATGGTTTATGGTGCCAGACAGGCTTGACTGAGTTTTTCAGAAACTGCTGATCTACTGGGATGTTCATGCACAACCATCTCTAGGGTTTACAGAGAATGATCTAAAAATGAGAAAATATCCAGTGAGCAGCCATTCTCTGAGCAAAAATGTTTGTTGATGCCAGAGTTTAGAGGAAAATGGCCAGACTGGTTTGAGATGATAGAAAGGCAACAGTAATTCCAATGAGAACTCATTACAACTGAGGTATGCAGCAAAGCATCTGTGAACAGACACATATGTGGTAAGAAGATTGGAAAAACATTGGCTGGTGTGAGTGAGTCTCGATCTTTGCTGCTGACATTCGGAAGACAGGATTAGAATTTGGTGTAAACTACACAAATGCATGGATCATACTGAACATACTGCGACTCCGGCCAAAATGCTTTTCCCTACCAGCTGACAGCTCTTTCTCCTAATGGCTGTGTTACAACATAAACTGATAAGGCAACAGAACACTGTATCTTTAACCTTTTTTCTGCTCTGCTGCAGTGATGTTTCTATTGTTAACCTGGTGTCTGTGCTTGACTATAGCTTTGGCTAAAGATATACAATATGAGCATGCCAAGAAGGCTTTAATTCTACGGTAGCTTTTCCCACAAACCAAACTTCTCCAGTGCTGGCCAAACCTAACATGCCCATAATAAGATATACACTGCACTCTGCTTTGTTAAACCGACGAAACCAAAACAAATGTGTCAGAAATAGAGCCCGAGGGCCCAATAAAGCCTAAATGTCACCTACATTATACATAGCACTAAGGATGGGCTGGGAAGGATCAATCACTCATTGTGTGTCTCTATAGCGAATTAACCTTTAAGTAAATACGTGATGCTGATACTTAAACACAGAGCCTCTATACATACCTAATAGATTTTAACTTGCAGTACCTGCAGGAGTAGCACTACTCCAACAATCATCTAAAAGCACCAGACGGTTGAAATTCTCCAGGAATTTTCTATACTAAGACAAACATGGCTGGTCCAAGACTCTTCCTACATTGTCCCCTGAGGCTTAATAATCCCATCAGTGATTTACTTGGTCATCTGTTGCACACTGCCACAGAACGACCACAGGTGCCACATTATCATAAATAATAAAAATTAAATTATGAAATGTGGAATCAATCCATTAGGCTGCACTGGGAGGCACATATGATGTTACATCCTTCCTAGGATCGATAGTATTTTGCACAAGACTGCTTTGCACTTTTGTTCCAAAAAAGAGAATTCAACAAAGCAACAAGTTATCTTAAATTTGTAGGGTTTTTTTTTTCCTTTTTTTTTGCACACCTTAATAAAAATTTAACATGTTGGCAAGCTATGGGGAGTTTTCCCAAAGAAAGTAGTTTCAATTGTGCTATGAATGGCCGAAACTACCAGTTAATACTGGATTAAAAAAAAATAAAAAATCTCGACAGAGATGACAGCCACCCCCCCCACGCTTTGCTGAATAATTACTGACACTGATGAAGTTGACCACTGAATGGCCTTTTCCAGGAAAAGTCTGCAAGTCTGCAACAAGCCCTTTTACACAGAGAACAAATATGAAGAACCACCAGATTTGGACTAAATAAAAACCATTAGACAAATAACTGAAAATTGTGCATTTTAGTTCAGTTCCATTTTTGTGAGAATAGAAAAGTATATAAGCTGTTTTTCTCTTCTCTTCTCACTGGGGTAATCATCTTGCCCTACTTCTTTTAAACTCCATTAGACTAATAGCATGACACGTAACATGAGAAACTGAAAAAATGCAGAATCTGCGTATCATCCGTACATCAGTGGATAATGGTTCTTTCTCCAAATTCCAAATTTGTTTGCAAATCAAAAGGTCACTTCCACTTCTTGGAAATCAAAAACGAGCCGACATCCAAATATGTTTCAGACTCAAGCAAAGTTGCCATGCATGATGACAACTGATTCATGATTATGGTCACGTTCAGCTTCATTGAAGAAACAGGTTTGACTGATGTACACTGGAGGAGAAACAGGGAGACTCAAAGAACCAACACGATGTGCACACGTTTGGAGGAAGGCAGCTGAAGCATGTGGTCAATGTTTTGGTGACATAGTCCAATCAGACAGGTTTTATGATGCTTTGCCCGACCCCAGTGTGCCAACTTCCAAGTTGCCCATCTTAGTGGCACTCAATGCACTCTGGTTTCTCCTCCAACTACTCTGATATTTAATCATGTTGTCCTCGACACACAACAACTATGAACCAATCATACCTTAAATGTGCAAAACTAGCAAAGATTTATCAACATGGTTCATTCACCATTATTGTTTTGAAAAATTATGTTATGCTGCTAACAACAGAATGCCGGTAACTTGTAAAAGGTGTCTTAATGAAGGGTGAGCTTAAACCAACATAGCAGGGTCTCTATTTATTAATGAAGATGCTCACAGAAATATCTCTTGTCCTATAAGGGAAACTCTTCTATTCTTCCTGAACACTTATATTCAGTGACTAAAATATTCTCACAAAAATGTTACTGAACTAAAATTTGCACAGACAGCTCCATAAACACAGCATCCAGTTTGTTTTTCTAGCACATCTAATGCATACACTGGCACACAGTCCAACCAACGCCGCCATCCAAATGCGAGCATGATGGCCTTATGAGTGTTTGTGGAATTTATTTCAATAGTCAGCAATAAAAAGCAAACCCTCAAAAACAATTAAGTAGTGTAGAGTCACTGGGTGATTAGTCGTAAGCTGAGGGCTGACACACTTTACGGACTGAGGAAATAACTCTCGGGAGGTTGTCACAGCTGTTTTTGAAGAAACTACAAACAGGAAGGACATGAACCTTCCAGCTGAATGGACACAGCTGGCTTTGTCCTGAAGGTAAAAGAAAGTTTTAGTTGTGTTTCCCATTCTGTTAAACATAACCTCTGTAATTTCAGCGTCTCTATAGACCAAACTTAGGAGTCTTGACCAGCAAGTAAATTGTGTGGTTTTTGTTCCCGTTTCAACCAGCTGATGAACATTACTGAAATCTCAGGCCTATTGTGTCTGTAGCTTAAATGTGTTGACTGTCACGTTTCCCTTTTCACCTGCTATACAGTAGATTACCAGTAGCTTGTTGGTTGCTTCTCACTCCAAAAGAAGACTGCTTCAGGTGTTTTAACTCCTAAAATTTGGAACTCGCTCGCACTCTTTTTTGTGAAGCATTTTATGAGCTGCTCTTGAGAGGTGCTATATAAATAAACATCCTGCTTTACTTAATACAGCAGTGCATAGGAAACTGACAGACAAATCAACAGGTCCATCTCCCTTTTCTCCAACTCTTGTCAGAGCAAGAGTGGCCCCAGAGCAAAATGATTAACGCCTCGGTCAAATGCTACTCAAACCAGATGGTAACATGGTAGAGAAGTCCTTGCTCTCCCTCCATAACAAGCTACATGCACAAAAAGGCATGAACCCGTGCGCACACACACACACACACACACACACACACACGCGCACACACACACACCATGACTCTCCACATACTTGCGAGCACACACACACAGTCTAAATCATTTTAATCAGCATCCTGTCCACAGTCATGAAGTGCTTTGCAATGGAATTGTAATCATCTAAAATGTAGCCTTTCCTTCAAAAACATAAAAACAACAGCATAAAAAC
Organism: Sandelia bainsii; assembly: GCA_032362345.1. Lineage (NCBI taxonomy): Eukaryota > Metazoa > Chordata > Actinopteri > Anabantiformes > Anabantidae > Sandelia > Sandelia bainsii. The sequence continues at coordinate 5,775,421 of JAUMHL010000027.1, read as the reverse complement.
ACAATTACACAATAGGAAGGGTTATATAACATTACTATCTTTGTGTGCCTAAACCTTAAATGCCAACTAAAAAGGCAGAAGGCTACTCTGGGCCTTCTGGGAAAATGAGAAACATCAATCATCAGCTCTATAAGGCAAAAAGCCTGCCAACAAAAGAAACATGTAATCAAGACTAAACTTTCCTTCCTTCATTTTCATTGTGTCCCCAAATCTTTGGACAGGACACTCGATGCCAAACTATCCAGACAAGTACACAAACAGCAAGCCCATTCAACACACAGTTAAATATGACTCGACAGCAGTCCCATTATTTGCTGTGTGTTTGTGTGTTACAGATGTGTTCAGGAGAAGGCACCCTTTCACACATGTGTGAGTTGTAGGGACCGTCATGGGACCAATCCATCATGGCTGATCCTCTAAGCCTGCTGTACAAAACATTTCTGACAAAACACTGGGCTCGCAGAGACAGGCATCAAAGCGCGCACACACACACATCGAGTCAAATCATCAGCTTTATCCCCTCACAAGGCACAGCGCATCTCATATATCAAAGGTCTCCTTCAAACACTCAATAGCATCCCTTTCAGCTTGCTACATGAAAGAGAAAACTGTGGTGTCTTATAATATGATGTTTTCCCATCCAAAGAGCTAAACTTCAAAGGGGCTAAACCAAGCTGGAAACCTTTCACTGTCCCCTTGGCTTGGTGTTCCCTGGTTTCAGTGAGAAATGACCAGGAAGTGTTAGGGTCATTCATAATTTGGCACACAAAGCACCTTACCAGATTTGCTGTTTTTAGATCTACCACTCCACACACACACACACACTCTCTGGGGTTTCTCTAACTTGCAGGCAGTCAAAGAGTGAGTGTGAACATGTATTACGAACATCTGGCCAAGTCCTTATCACCATGGGAAAATGTCTGCAAGTCTGTGGTATCCCTGCTCTAGGGTGAACTTGTCTCCTCTGGACTTCAAATTGTGAAAGTAGTGCCTCTCAATAACAGGGAATTATGGAGAAGTGATAAGCTTGTTTGCGGCCTCCATTTGTGAGTCTTTTTTGCCTTCAATGCCACACGATTCCTTCTTAAACCATCTGGGCAGAACTAAGTAAACTAAATTAGGCTAACAGTGAGCACTGCCATGTTAGCAACGAGTAACGTGGCTATTGTCAAAAGCACTTGGGGAGAGGTGATAAGCGATGATCTAGGCTTGTATTCAACAACACTTGATAACCAGAGGCAAGGTCCTGATTCTTTCAGGAAAAGAATGATCTTGGGAGAGTTCAATTCTTCTTCTGAAACTGGGGTGTAACAATTCTCCAAATCCACAGTTCAGTTTGGTTCATAACTTGTTTTGGGGGTTTTTATCCATCCATCTTCTTAACTGCTTGTCCTCGTAAGGGTCACGGGGGGTGCTGTCATCGGGCGAGAGGCGGGGTACACCCTGGACAGGTTGCCACACAGAAAGGTCCCGGGGATCGAACCTGGGTCCTTCTAGCTGTGAGGCGACAGTGCTAACCACTACACCACCGTGCCGCCCCGGTTTTTATCCATTGGGAGCAAATTCATTTAGTTGGACTTTTACTCCAGACATGATCATCACTGGACCAAAACAGTCACATGAGACATTAAATGAATGTAATGTTACAAATATTGCCCTAACTGAATCGTTGTGTCATTGCTGTTAATTGTTAAAATGAAAAATTAGTTTTGTTACATTACAAACATAATAGGAGCTCAAGCTGCTGCACCTGCAGTGGGGGTATCATGATTACAAATACAGGTACATCTACAAAGAGTACTCCACCATTTTAGCATTGCACTTCTATGCTGTGGGACTCACAATAGACAGGATTGAGATGCATGCAGCGAAACCAGAGGTATTATCATTTTCTGTGTAAAAGCCTTGCCACAAATTTGGGTGCATTCTGATAGTAGACGCTAATGTAGCCTTAAGTTGTAAGTAGAGATGAGGGTGCACACGTACAGTATGCACTCACTTCATATGTCTGAACAAAGATGCCAGTGGTTCTAGTCACTAGTTCACCACAAAATGAAGAAAATAAAGTGAAGATTTGCATCCAACCCTCCAGCTGTCAAACTATTCAAATTACGTGTGTACATTTATCATGCTATCATTAGTCATAATTGAATTTCATGTTTCACGCAATTACTATATCCAGACATACTAACTGAAAGCCACGTCCATGTTCCCATCACTCATTAAATGATTCTGTTTTTAGAAACTACTTCACATTTGGCATGTTTCACCCTTTGTGTTACAGTGCATTTAAGTTTGAATGACAAAAATACAAAACAGCAAATTAGGATTAAAGAGAAAAGCAGTTGGCCAAGCAAGCCACTAGAGAACTGAACCAATGCCAACACACCCACACACTTGGGTATAGAATGATTTCATGCCAGGCTGAAGAGTAGATAGAGAATATTTATGCTTTTCAGACATTAATATTAAAAGGACACAGACAACGTAGATGCCTCAACTGAATATGTCTTTACCCTCCTGCACCAATTAACATTAACCATGATTAGAAGAGTGGTACCAAGAGGACTTTGATCCTGACAGAAGCACAACCATCCACATCAGACAACTTGAATGTCAGTCTAACTTTCATACGGCAGAGAGCCGAGATCTCTTGTTCCATATAAAAAATATATATTTCACAAATGTCAAATCTACTCAGGGTGAAACAAATTACTTATCAGTTTCAGTCAAATCGCTCCAACATCAAATCCTTGTAAAACCAAAAGTAAACAGACTAGTAAAACTGAAGCGTCCATGTCTAAACAATGAAAAATCTGACTGATACCAATGTCACAGAGGTGACATTCCTCAGCGGCAGGGTAGCTGTTACCTTTTCTTCTAGCTTTGGCTCATTAGGGCAGGCTGTCTCTCTGGCCCAGCTGGCTGCAGAGCAATATTACAGTGAAGCTGTTTGGACTTTGACCCTGCAGCCTGCAGAGAGCTGGGGAAAACTTTTGCTCTCCTCTGCTTCCCATCAATGTGAGATCCATGAACCGCACAGTTGGCTTAATATTCAGCTCTATCCCTGCTGTTAGTGAGTTTTGGTGGAATGCTGGAATGCATAATAGTATGCATTCCAGCATTTGCAAGACTTCTCTAGTCTAGGAGCAAGTGTTGTGTTGCTGTCGACTAGTGGCTGTTGTCCTCCAGGGAAAAGCATACAGGAAAAAAAACAAAAAACACACACACAACCCCAATGCAACTTTGTTTTGTCATTACCATTTCTCTCCCCTCCTCCTGTTATAACACATGAGTGCACTGTTTTTACAGTGGTTAGTGCTTGAGGGACACATTCATTTCAGCAGTAAATGTACAAGGCCCAAGTGATTTGAATGTTTGCCTAAAGATAACAACAAAATACACCACGCAGATCTGAGAAATGAATTCCTGTTAAACCAGAGTGCATGCAGAGACAAAGGATATAGAGGCAGCCAGCATGGACTCAATATAAATATGATGTCAATATAAAGTCAACACCTCAAATTACATTAAACCTCAAGGCAGTTGGTCCAACTTAAGTGCAGATAAGGTTTCATATATTTTCCTGCAGACAGAAAATCTAAAAAGTATTTTTATTTTTTTTGTTATGCAGAAAATTGAAGCTCAATAATAAGTAGCATCAGGTAACACACAGAGCAAAACCTATAGAAAAACACAGTTAAGGCCATGAAAGCAGCAAAAGTTGAATAATTTCGCTAAACTGGGACATGAAAATTAAAACCTGAAAGCAACGTGATTGTCATGCCGTAAAACCGTGCTTTCCCTTTGAAATGAGTGTCTGTTGCACTTCTGTGAAGAGACAACCATTGTACAGATCACATACCTGTGATTGTTCATGGCTACACATGATACCAGAGCCACAGCAGCACACAATGCTTTAAAGAGGACACAGAGCTTAAGAGAAAGAAAAGCCTCCCAAAAGCCCTTCCAGCAAAAGCTTCGTGGGCCCACCCCAATTGGAAGAGGTAGCTAAAAATCACACCCACAACATAATCCCACCATCTGCCTTCAAAAACATATGCAGGAGCTGAGTGTAATTCATTGAGAATCCAGGTACGCATGGCAAACACGGGGAGCACTCCGAGCTGGAGATAAACAGCCTACGACTGATTAAAAGTGCAAAGCCTTCAGTCTGCCTAAGTAGCTTGGTGTCCTCGACGGTAGGTGATTATCCTGCGCTTGGCTTGGGGGTATATTACTGTCAGAAAGCAGTTAGAGAACAGCCAGCTGGTGTAGCCACAGCATCGTGGGTGAAGAAACATTTCTATCACTGCGGAGCAGATGAGCGCTGCAGAGAGCAGCGCAACCCCCTCCAGGGGCAACACATAGAAATAGTGAGTGTTAGAAATGAGGCTGCTCTGAGATCAGCCTTTGTAATTTGATCATATATTGACTACTAGTCATTGATCAACAGTAGTCATACTTGTAGATGATGCTCACATGGAAACCGTTTTTACACATAGCAGCAGAAAACACAATTTCATTTAGTTTAATTTTTAAAGGGGAAAAAATAAGTAGAGTAGAGTAGTAGAGCTGCTGGAGCTAAAAAGAAGAGTCTATTTTCCAGGGTGGATTGATCAACACACTTGAGTGGTCTATGGAAAAGGGAAAGAAGCCTTTGTGTTATGGCAGAGTCACGGTCATAGTGATAATAAAAGTTCCTCAGTCATGGGTTAAAGCTGTTTAACCTTTTGATCCTCTTCGTTCCTACTGTGGTTTTTGAGCAGAGATTCCAGCACAAGCCAAAGAAACCAGATTCAAACACGCACAAATGAAACAGATAAGGATCTTGCTGCAGCTTTCCACACAAGGTGTTTAATTTAGTAGAAAATGCAGTTTTTATTCTTGACACCGAATTCTCTAGACTAAGAAATTAAAATCAGAAAAAGGGTTTTTTAAAAGTGTGACAAAACTAAGCCAAATGATCCATAATCCAAACATGTCCACAAATAATAACTGTCACACTGAATATCCTCACACATCACACTTTACCTTGGAACACAACAAACCACTGTTGTCTTTCACCTGTTTCATTACGATCAGATACTCATGTATAGTAAAATCTGTAAATGAAAGTAACACTGGATTAATAGATTCTACTTTGACACTGAGCAACCCAAGGTGTGTGCCAGTCATTCGCCTGTCATCATTAACAGCTGGTAAATCTAGGAATAGATTTACGGTACTCGTTTCCTGTGAAGATCACAAACAGTTGAGTCTATTGGTGATTGAGTAATCAGAGAGACAAGGAATTTTAAGTTTCTGAGCAGAAGATCACTAGGAAAATATGTCAGTGACTCATCCTGCATCTTGGTGCTTAAGTGTTTTTGAGCAATCCTGTTTTTCTAGAAAAACAGTCAAATGTTCAGCTATCAACTGTAAAATGGGAAGACTCACAACATAGAAGATCTTCTTATTATCATTCCCTCTTCTAAACTAACAGTAAACTAATCCTAACTTGAACAACACATGATGCAGCTACATCAGCATGTTCTCAGGATGCTGAAACGTACAAAATACTTGACCAGAGCATGAAAACAAGTTTAAAGTGTCTGGAAGCAACTTTCCAAACGGGGTGTCCTGAAACGCCTCATCCCCGCCTCGTTTATCCCTGTGTCAAAACAGTGGGGCTCTCGCCAACACGGGGACAAATGTTTACAGCGAATTTTAGACGAAGGCTTTTGTGTGGACATTAAAGGTTACATCGCTCGGTAAGCCTGTGAAGTTACTGCCACCATGGCACTTGGCAGCAGATTAGGGTTACGGGCAGCTTGGTGTCAACGACGCATAGTGGCAAAACTTCCAGAAAGCACCACGCTGCCGGACCCCGGCTAACCACACACCTTTCGGCCCCAGGCTAAACCCAAACACGAGCACACACGTCTATTCTCAGCTCGGTGAAATCACTCTTCCTGGCACAGTATGAATTAAACACTGAGACTGCGACGCGCGTCGACGTTTCGGTCAGATTTGAAACCTGCTGTCTGCGGTTTCGACGCGTCCAAACGCTGTAAGGCAGCGACGTAAAATGAATAAGTTTTAAGCCACAAAACGACCGTTAAGTCACCAACTACCGCGCTAGTTACAACAAGAACAAACAAATGTGCTCTTCCATTGAAAGACGCTCTTGAATCAAACTTTACCTTAACTAACGTGTAGCTCCGAGAAATCCACGCAGCAACTTAATCGCTCCCGATGTACCGCTGTTGCTCAACTTGTGAAGAGGCTTTTACCCCAGCTGTGACAACCGCTGTGAAGCTAGCTGCAGTGACAGCTACGACGTCCGGTTTCAAAATAAGAGTAAAGTAAGATGCGTCACGACAGGCATTTCTTTCCAGAGTATCGAATTAATAACTCGTTATAAAACAGGATCTACAAATACAATACATTTACAACTTATTTTAAAAAGAGCTTATACTAAAGTACAATGTAAATTAAACAACAAATTCGGCGTGATAATAGTTAACAGAGACACACAACAAGCTTTTATTTTTTAGGCAAAAACATTGGAAGCTCTGGTGTGTGGAGGGGGAAAGCTGTTGTAAACAAATATTTCTTGAATTACTTTTTCTAAAGCTCTCATTTGTTAAACTCCTATGGAATACAATTTTGTAAACTATTTTGATCTTTTACTGCCTTTTCCTTGCTCAAATGGCTTCCACTAAGCTACGTAATATGACCCACCATGCATTCAGTCTGATAGATTGCTTCTTCTTACACATAAACAGGTTCATGTTCTTATCTGTGTGCTTGCCCTGTGATTCACTGAGAAATGGCCAGGGATGTTACTATGTGAAGACTGGTAATGAGTAAAAAAATGAGGGCATGGCAATAATACATTTTTGTTCATAAATGTACAGAAACCAGGCTGTAACGCAATTACTGTGACAGCTGTTGTCCACTGTATGAGATAATGTAATACTGAAAGCTGGTGATTGAATATACACTACTCACAAAAAGTTGGGGATATTTGGCTTTCGGGTGAAATTTATGGAAAACGTAAAAAGTTCACACTACAGTGATATTATATCATGAAAGTA
>JAUMHL010000027.1:5727476-5768239 GCA_032362345.1 Sandelia bainsii | reverse complement strand
ATTAAGTTCACCTGTAAAGGTTATAGTGCATTTTAGGTTCATCCTGAAATTTCACCAGAAAGCCGAATATCCCTAACATTTTGTGAGTAGTGTATATAGGTACAGGTATAGTGCAGTATGTCAGGTGGGGAGAGAAAATGATCAGCACCCAAACATTTTGACATTTTTTTAGGTTATTGATGTTTATTTTTATGTTCTAAACTTTTTATTAGGTTGTGCTGGATTCAGTTTGTTCTGGTTACATTTCAACATTATCACTGTACATACAGATCTTCTTCTAGCTGAGTCATATGTATTGATAATGTTTTCCTCTTATTATTCATATCATCCTGTGGTTTTTTACTTAAACTGTTGTCCAGTTAGTGCTCGCCAACAATTTCACAATTAAAGAAGTAAAAATAAATACATTTTTTAATCAGATGAATGTGGACTAAGTTTTACTTCCAGATAAATAATAATAAATAAGTTACCGTTTAACCAGGCTTCAAACAATATTCCCTTTAAGACAGAATTGTTTATGAACTATCACATGCTGGCATGCTGACATACTGTAGATAACTGTTCCCTGGTCATGTTTCTAAGTGACTGGACATCATGTGAATACTTGTGAAGCCCTTACTGATTGAGTCTATTGTTTTCCATATATAATTTACAGTACTGAAAGTCTTCAAGGAAAACAGTTGCCTGTATTTGCAAATAAAATGAATACTTTCCAGTTTGCAAATGTTGCTCTGATCATTTACAGAAATAAGTACAGCAATAACAGAGGAGGCAGACCTGGTCTCCAGCACACTCTGCCCAAGGAAACCCAACACTGAGACTAATCCTAAGAATGCCAAACACTCAGCAATACATATTCCTACAATTTTGTGGGTTCTCAGCATAGCAGTGTGATATAAACAGTTGCAGGTTTCAACATGAAACCATTAAGATATGTTACAATGCTCTCAGGGTCACTAGCCATCAAGTTTATCTTGAAAGAAGAGAAAGCACTGTCCTTTCGTTTATACGCTCAACTCTTTTAATCAGCCTAATACCACCACTCAATGTGGCTGTGGCAAACGTTCTGACAAGCTGAAATGTTTTCAGGCTGTCTGAAATTGTTTATAGGCCACCGTTTGATCTGTATGTAACCCCAATGAATGACGTGGATTATCAACTTCAGAGAGATTATGTTCCTGCGGACAACCCATCAACAATAAATAAAATGCTGAACCAAATGCCACTAGAAATGCATCAATGTTGGCAGAGGGCTGAAGAAAAACTTTATCATCCAAAATGTGAAACTCTGTCATTAGCTTATGATTGTGTTCATGAAGAATTTACATCAAATCAGTATACTGAGCCATGTGCTTTTTTAATAAACATAAAAAAGTAAACCTATACAATGAATATACACAATACACATCTGAGTGGGCTCAGGTGTTCCAACACATTTGACAAACATTTACCAATTGAGATACAAGACTACTGAGGCTGTCGTTGCTCAAGAAGAATGCCGACTAAAATGGCTTGTGATGAATTTCAATAGGTGGAGACCCCTGTTAAAACTTCCCCCTTTTTCACATCTTTGTCTTTAGGAACAGTGCCATCTGCTGTTAACAGAGGTAGAGGGGAGGGACCACACATGTGCACACAATCTCACACAAAGTGTGATCCTCGCTACAACTTACTGCAATGCAGTATAAAAACACCTGCACATGGCTAATTTCAGCAGCAATGCCATTAGTCCTTAGTACTAGAGGAGCCAAGTACGTGTCACTTCTCTCTGGAAGAGCAACCCTCAAATACGAAGACACTTACCCATGGGATTAGACTGCCAAATCTCATACAGTGAGTTGGCAGTTTATAATATACACCTAGCTAAAAAATAATGCAGCATCATACAATTAAATCCTCCTTTATGACGGTGATGATGTTCAGTTTTAGTTTAAGTTGTTTTATTAAGATTCAACTGTATGATAAGTTTGGATTGGATTGTATGTGTCCATCTCATTTCTATCAATGAGGTTAGGCTTGATCACAGACACTCCTCTCATATGATGACAATATACTGTACTAGATTGCATTAGTTTTAGCTAGCTATAAAACAGCCAACTAGTGTATGATGATTCTGCTCCATCCTCCTTTTATGAAAAATTATCTCCACAGGGATGCCGTACAAGACAAAAAAACTGTGATCAACATATTGTTTTTTAAACCATCTGTATCATATTTAATAACCATGCTAAATATCTGTATCATATTTAGCATGGTTATTTAAATGTAAATTTTCAGGTCTAGTTGCCAGTGCATATTTTGTCTAATTTCATCACTTTAGTAAACAATATTGCTTTTTCACATTCACACAATCTGCTTGGTTGACAACATTTTCACTGCAGACCAGCTAACTGAAAAAAAATGCATCAAAAGCTTCTGTTATGCTGTTGCTCAAACATTCGGAAAGTTAAACATCGCAGCTTTAAAGGAAAACTGGAATCACTGCAGCACTTGCGGCTTATGTCATGATGTCATAAAACTTACCAGAACCACACCCTGGAGGCTCGAAATGATAAGTGCAGCAGCTGCTTTGGTGAGCCACTGATACCAGTTCTTTTTCATAAAGCAGTATGGAACCTCGCAAATAACAAAGCTCTTCAATATCTCTACTCATTTAAAATCATTTTTGCAACTCTTCTGCAAGTACAATGCCACCATAACATGACTCAATATCACCCTTCTGTTGTCATTTTAAAAAGTGATTGGGGGCTATGTGCTATTTCACAAGCTCTTCACTTCAGTTCCTGAAAAAACAAGAATTTTTTCATTATTCAGTGCTGTTAAAATAATGTATCTCTGTTAGTCTGAATGCCACGTGGATTCAATGTCGTGCATCTCTATCCATCAGTGCTTCGAGGTGAGCGTTAGTGTGGAGGAAACTCGAAAGATCTGAGGCAGCATGTTGCTCAACTGGTAGAACATCTCCTCCGAGATACTCTGTCAATACAAGGAGACACACAAAGAGGCAGCCTGGATTAGTGAGCAGCATGGGACGGAGATTTGTGTTGCACATAGTGACAATCAAAGAGAACCTTTTAAATCTTTTTTCCCATGTGCCCATGAAAAGAAAAATACAACTGGACTATTTGTGTACAGGCAAGTGTTAACAACCCCTGCGGTGCCCTTTAGTTCAACATCACAGGGTCTTTTTTTTTCTCCTGAGGGAACTTTAGTCAATATGGTGAAATGATGTGAGCTCCGGCAGCTGGGACTTTAACAGGAGAATGTACCGTGTCACTCTAAGCATTGCCACCCGTCAAATAAGAATGTTAAGCATTAATCTTTATGCAGAAGCAATGTCTCACAACAACAACACACACACACACACACACACACACATATCATTCAGCCACGAGCCTGGAGCATATATTTAACCACTGTGTCTCTCTGAGGTGTAGAAAACAATGTCGTTTCAGTAGGTGCTATTTTGAATGGTGTCTGAGCATGTAGCTGACAGGAAGCCAATACAGTTGGGAGTACTTTGATGCTGCTGGTTTTATCATCTTAATCTGTCAACAGATAGATCGAGCTATAGGCTCTGCTGTCTTCCTGACAAAAACCACAAAGGCTAAAGGCATCCACAATCCAGCTAAGCCCAGAATAGAATACCAGTAGCGCTTCATCCGCCACCAAGATCACAATTACGTGGAAATATGACAGAAAACCTTGCTTCAAAAGTAAATCTAAATATTTTTCTTTGTCAAGCAACATTGACTTATGTACAATATACATTAAGACATCACATCAGACCATAAACCTTCAAACTACATGTTAATCCAATAGCTTATCTTACAGTTATTATTCACTAAGCTTACCTTTATTGCAGCAGTGTAAAACTACAGTTCAATAATCTATGATTTATTATGTTTAAATGCTTTTCAAACAGTCTGTTCTCTCCCTCTATTCAAAGGTATGTACTGCAAGTCCAGGTGTGCTTTTTGTGGTGCTGCGTACACATGAACCCCTAAGTGCACATCTCTCTTCAATTAACTAAACCTTTGCTGGCAGGTAATTAGTCAAAGGGTAACTGTGTGTCACCAGAAATGTCAGTAGTACATTCTGCACTCACCTTTGGCACAAGAAATTGGACTGTGCGAGATATACCTCCATCCCATGAGGCCATCTCCATCATGAAGCCTGCAAATGAAACATAATGAAATGAATGTTTAACAAAATCTTCCATTTTAAATATCAGTCTGTAATGTTCAGTGCCCTCGAGGAGTTATTTTCTAATTATTTTGCATTCACTTTCCCTTGCTTTGCCTTGTCTACTTCTGTTTTGATTTGTGATTTTCCACAATGAGACAAACTTAGACAACTGCCTGGAAATGCTTTCAGTACATGTCGGGTTAGAGAAACAGCCATTTCATTTTTAATCTGCATTGCATTTTGAGGAATAATTAGCATAATGGACAGTATACAGTGTAATCGTGTTGATGTAGCATAATCACTCTGTAACTAACTAATCAATTAACTTCCATGTTACCTTTGACACATTTGAATACCAGCTCGGCTCTCTTTAGACACCATGGTATGGTCATCTCCTGCAGAGATGTGACAAGAGAAATGGACAGCACTGGATTGTTTGTTGAGTTTAAAACCGTGCAGCATAACTGAACTGGAGCATAACTGGAGTATAAGATGAAAACACATGTTAGTCTATTGTTGCAAAGACGGATTCTGGAAACATGCAAGGAAAGAAAATTTCATTAAAATGACAAGAGGCTACATTTTATAAAACAAGGTTACCTTTCATTGACGACTTTATCCAGACCAGGAAATAAGATACTCTTAAGTTTAACAAGTACAAGCAGTGAACATGAAGACTGTTCAACTGTGTAAGAGTCATTAATTGCAAATTATAATATATATAGTATAATCATTAAACAATTCTTTGTTGCGTTTTACTAAATGCTCTCAAAGGAAAAGAAATATCTAAAAATAAAAATAAGTCCTGTGTTGTGTTTTGACTGCTGTCTGTCGTTCTAGACAAACTATGCCAGTTGTTTTAATGCCAAAACACAAGAATAGGCTCGTACAATCATCTCTACTGTGTGGAAAACAAGACAGAAAAGAAAATGACCGACGGAAAGATTGATGTGAAACTACCAATTAAAGATCGACCAGTTCCTGAGACTTCAAAAGTTTGCATATTTTGGTTATGTAAACAAGGAATCTTGGTTCGACATGAGAAGAAAAATTACCCAGGGCATGTTGTGACATGAGTCCACTCCAGACAGAGACCTTGTGAGAATTTACTTAGCATCTGATGGGATTTTCAGTTTATTGTGTTTTAATGTTTCCTAAGAAAGAGCCGCATAAATGAAAATCCCAATTCCTGTATATTAATTTTTAGCAGACGGGATAAAATAAGATTTCCAAATATAAAATAAATTTCTTTGACCAGATATCTGTCTAAACCTAACTTGGCTTCAGTTCATCAGTCACTGAAGGTTATCCCTGTTATTCTCTCCTACTGTGTCAGTACAGAGTTTTGCTGTACATACACTAAAATACACCAAAGGTTTGGAGCAAACAGAGTAGTTCTCAACTTTCTGCTTTGCCCTTCTGGTTTTAAACCTCAGAAATGTTAAGCTGCAGGGTGACAGCCAGGGTCTGACGAGCCAGACATCAGGATGCAGCACATAAACAAGCAGAGGAACAGTAACATGGATGGAAATATGCATGACACTCAAAATCATTCCACTCTGCTTCACCCAGACCTCTGTCTACTGGACCGGCTCTGCTCTGCTCTGCTACACTCCACCACGCTCAGGCCAGCGCTCTATATAGCCCACATTAATTAAATATAATAAATGAGAAGGCTCCAAAATTGTATATTGGCAAGACTCTGTGTGATTTAATATGTATCACAATACAAAGAGAAACCCCTTAACTGGTTAGGGGAAAGATGACCCATGTTAAAAAAAACTTCAAAAAGTGAATCTCTGCACTGATGGCAGGTTTCAACAGCTCCTCTCTACATTAAGATCAGTTTTAGAGCATATTTCCACATACTGTAGCATAAGCTTAAGACAGAAGTACAAGAACAAATAACATAGAAGAATATCCTAATAGGGTTAATGATAAAGAAGCTGAATCTGCCCCCTAAACTGTCTTTTAGCAACACACATAACAACTCCTTGGATGCTGTTTTGTAGCTTCGTCTGACCAATGAATTTTCAAGAGCACACAGAATTGAGAAAATGTGGGAATAGTTCTCCCCATACAAAAGGTCGGAAACATTTATTTTACATCACTGTATTTTATAATAATTTTCTATCTACCTATGTAAAAACTTAGATGTTTGTCGAACACAGAGCTATTTATCAGTCATGTTTAAACTGCACCCTTTTCCTAATCTCCTCATGTCGAGTGACTGGAAGCCAAATAATTGCTCTGTCCAACTCAAACATTTACTTTTTGTTTCTGTGTGTTCTGTACTTTCTCCCTGACAATGCACCACTGGAGAAATCTTTAAGTTTGTTGGCGCTGTAGAAAGCAAAAATAGGACAGTGATGGCTAACCAGCTGCATATTTGTTGGTCTTATGGTTTTGATAAGCACAGACAGTAAGAATATAATAACATTTTTAAAATAAGGTACCCAAAGCACTTTAAAATGTTGCTTCCCATTCACGCATTCATGCACCCACTCACACACAGATTACAGCAGAGCTGCCATGCAAGGTGTTAACAACCGGGGGTTCAGTGTCTTGCCCAAAGACACTTCAACATGTGCAATGGAACTGCAGACTTAACAATTAGTGGACGACTATTCTAACTCAGCCACAGCTGAACCAACACCAAATGTTAATTTGTATGTACTTATTTCAATTATATTACTACCTTGTTACAATACTTATACTGTATATGATGTGTGAGATTATGTAGCCTGACAGAGAAGGGATGTGTGCATTACAGTATCATCAATACAATCACAGGACACAGCACACCCAGTTATTTGTACCTCTGACATGTCGTGGACCAGCAGCAGAGGGACAGTGATGGTGGTGACGTCATGTGTACAGCAGACCTTCAGGATGTTTCTTAAGCCCATGATAGCCGGGTCTCGAGCCGTGATGTTCCCCGAACGGACGTTGTCATCCACACACAGGTGGAAGACAACATGGACTTCTGAGAGGTTGGAGTGCCGCGAGATGTAGAACTCACCTTGAGGAAAATCAAAAGCAGGTAAGAAAGTGTGTAATGGAAAGAAACAGTAAAAATGATACACATCTAGTGCAGTACTAAAACTGATATTATGCCAGATAATCAAGTCTGTTAAAATGTTAAAAAATATATTGATAACCATTACCTGGTAAAATGTTACAGGGATTTCTTTCAACATTTTTGCTCTTATCATCACCCCCATTTCTTGGGATCTCTGTAAGGAATAAACAATAGATGAAACATATAAAACCACAATCATTATGCAGAACAGGTGATGAAAAGATCTAACAAAATGCATAACGGCAACAGCAGCTGGATTTCCCATGAAAGGCTTGTAAGTAAGCCAGAATGTTTCTATATACAGTACAACTCCTCTGATATAAAGTAACTTCTTAAATGTACATCCAGAAAAGCATGACCCTGACTTTCTCTATGTTAATCTGCTTTAAATGTTCAGTCTACATTACAGCTGTGGTTGAAATGAGAAATTGCAGCTAGAAGTCAAACCAGGTTGGTCTTTCTGTTTGCTGCTCCGCTGGGCTCTGGCATACAGCACCACCTGCTGCACCTCCTCCAGCTGCTCTTCCAGACAGGGAAAGTGGAAGTCGGTACACTCCTTCGCCACGGTGGCAAAATCTGGGAGCAACGCAGAGATGAAATGATGCATGAAAAGTGTCTCACTCAAAAAAAGTTTTTAAACTTTTACAGAGTTGTGAAAGAACAGTATTATTCTCTCAGTAAAAGATTAAAGGTGAAAGACAATCAGACTGAATAAAGAGTAGAACCTAAACAAAAATATTACAAATTCCTGCGAAAACTACTGTAAATCATCCATCACCATGAGCTGTCCAAGTGAACAAAGAAGTTATATATGCAGATCAACAAAATATTACATTATGTCATTAAACATGTCCCCTGACCTCTCTTGATGCCACTGTACGAGTTGACCCTGTTGTCGACTAACAACACCAGACCACAGAGCGATGAGGAGTAGAGCGAAAGGGCTGTCTGGAGCCGCCGCAACTTTGCACCACTGCTGCCGTGTCGCCGGTGTTTACAGAAATCTAGCACATCTGCCCGGACCAGCCGCAGGTTGTGCATGGTCTTCAGTTGTGCTCCTATTAAAAAAAATAAAAATAAATAAGAGCCAATAGACCTCAACATGTTACACAGAATAATTCATTAGAAACATCAATTCTGCATCAAAGAAATATTTAAAGACTTATACTAAATCAAAAATCACAAAACTGTACGGATGCTATGAAAGAACAGCATCTCAGAGGTCAATCACCTAGATGTATTGTGAAGCTCTCCTCCAACTGAGGCTGCTCCTCAAACATCCTGGCCCCAGAATCTGTGAGCTCAGACAGCTGACTAGGCTGCACTTTGATCTCTTCACTGGAAACAAAAAAATAATAAAAAAAACACAGACATTATTAATATTTATTATTAATGTTAATATTTCAGAAATGATTAGTATACTGCCTGGAGTAAAATAGCATTGAACACATATGGCACTTTTTACATGAAAAACATCTATTCAGCAAATGTTTCTGTGGTTACCTCTTGGCCAATAAATAAAAAAAAAGTAACTATGGATCTCTGTTATATTCATTTTATTTTTTAATCAAAAGAATAAAAAATACTGTGAATCTTTCTTTATGAACTATAAACTTAACTAAAAGTGCATATTTATAAAGTGTTCAGAGTGCTGATATAGAAGTACTAAGTTCCACCTACACATAAGAAGATAATGATATTCATGATTAACAAAAAATGATGCAGGGTCAGCACATTATCTAAAAAGCTCGTAGCAGGGCAAGGTCCTGGTTGTTTCTGTGTTTTGACAGAATATCCAATATGCAGGGGAAGAGCATAAGACCTGAATTTAAACCACCACACTGCGGTTCTACATCACTGTTAACCATTATGAGATTTCTTTCCACTTCTTATCCCAAGATGCCAGTCATAACTGATTCTGCAAAGCTAAGCATCAGTCAAACTAAGATGAGTTTTGGACTTCTTGTAATCACTTCAATTTCTATGTAAATGTAGACTGTCCTTCAAAGGGCCAGAAGACATGGCATGTGTTGGATTAGAACTGCTGCAGGAGAGCAGCTTTTGACATCCTGTTAGTGACGCACCATCCTGACCTCTAGCAAAGATCCAGATGGACAATAAAAGCACTTTTCCAGTAACACAGATCACATAAGGAATGTTTTTGTCATTTTGCGAGTCAACAAAACAAAATAGTTTTTCATGATCTTTTAGACACTGCTACTCAGTTATTTCTTAGCTTGTTTTTCCCTTGGCTTTGTCCCTTAATCGCCCTATTTTACCAGTGTATGACCACCCAACGTCTATGCTTAATCGCTGTACAAATAAACTAAAGTTGACTTAAATCTCAAAGCCTAGACAAACCTCTGCGCCGAAAGAAACGTTATTTGAATAAAGACGTGCAGCACTGTCGCTGCCTTTGACAATCCCACTCAGAGCTGCTGCATCTGCAGATCTCATTCATCCGTGTCAGTACTGCAGTTTTTCTTTTTATACTTAATAAGAATAAGCACATAAGCGCCTGATTTCAGCATTCATTATCTTAAATCAACTATTTTTGCTTTACCCTGAGATTCGAAAGACTAAGTGGGATTGTCACAGAGGGTAAAATGCCTGTTCCAAGTGCATATGGGTGTAAATAAGTCCACAGATATCAGAAGTGCATACACATAAAAAGATTATGCTCCAGTAGACACAAAAATACAAGAAGTATACAGAAACACATGCAGATTCACTTACTTAATTTTGCTGCTGTTGTTGGATTTCTGCAGATCCTGGTGCAGTTTAATCACCCACTCCTGGTACTCGTGCTTTTGAATGCCAGTAACTTGTTTCAGCTCACTGGCCCACTTGTTCTCCAGCACCTGTTTAACCAAGACAATGTCATACTGAAAAAAACTTTTTATAGATTCATGATCAACTTAAATGTATTTTGTAAATATAAGCAAATTTAGAGTTTGATGTTGACTTTATATCTATCAGCATAGTTCTCTCTTAAATCCCAACATATGCCTCCATGTCGATGGTGCCTTCATACATATGCAAGTCACCCATGCCGTGGGCACTGATGCACCCCTGTACCATCACAAATGCTGCCTTTTCCACCTTTCGCTGATAACAGTCTGAATGGTGTTTTTCGTCTTTGGAACATTGAGCGTGACGTCACAAAAACAAAAACGGGCTGAAACGTGGACTTGTCTAACCACAGAACATATTTGCTGTGTCTTTCAGTTCATCTGACATGAACTTGATGGCGTTTTTCAACAGAATTGATGTATGGCTTCTTCTTTGTCTAATAGCCTTACAGGTTGTATTTCTGGATGTAGCAGTGAACAACGGTTTTACTCCCGAGCCCACTGATCACTGTAGCATGACAGTGTTACTTGAATACTTCTTATTTGGCCTGTCCCATCTTGTGTGGATATCAAACTCTAAATGTGCTTACATTTATAAAATACAATTAAACTAGTCAGTGAAAAGACTGAACACTTTTCTTTGTATATTTGTTAGATATATATAAAGGTTTGAGCAAATTAACAAATCACAGATTTAAGACTTTATTGCATTTTTGGCACACTTAAATGGAGAACTCACAAGCTGAAACCCTGTTCATGAACTTTGATCATGAACTGGGGTCATGGCATACCCCCTTTTAACACTGCTAAAGAGTACTCTAACTTCTTTTTTACCTGCTGCGCATCAAAGTGCTGAGATGCCACTGCATTCACATCTTGGTCGCTCAAAGTATTTCCCAGCTCATGCATTACTTTGTCCATTTCAGCTGCTTGTCTGTCAGATAAAAAAACATATTCACTGAAGTACAAAATCATCATCTACACAACTCTAAAAAATACATCTTATTTAACTTCATACTTGTGTATGCTGACTGAAATGTGTTTTCAATAATTGAAGACAAGAATTAATTTTCCAAAATAAGGAGCAGGAAAGTCTGGTAAGTTTCAGTGAAACCTAGTGAATGAAAACAAGCTGATGTACAGACTGTGCCAGTGCAAGTACAAGGAAATATCAGGAATTATAAAAGGAAAGTGAAGAAAGGCGTGAAGGTACAGACACTGCTGAAAGGTAAAGAAAACACAAGTACGCCTCCACCTCTGTATAACTGACTAAACACAACAACGAGTATTTTCTAAGGGCGGTTTCAAACCTAATCTGTTTGATTTAATACAGACTGTTAAGGTTCACATTGTTTAGGCTGATGTGAAAATGTGGGTCTTCTTTAAGCAAACTCGTGCTGCTTGTCTGTGCTGTGGATGCAAAACATACAAACCATATCATTTTTTATTGACTTATGATTTATCAGAAATTCAAAAGCTTGTGGGGGTACAGCAGATCCCAAATTACAACTGAAATTAGCGTAACATTGCAACCACTTATTAACTATTAAAATACAAGTGCACAGTGCCTCTTTTGCCCCATCTCTACATGTTCATCACCCATTATGATACATCTGCCTGCAGTCTTGACTCATAATGCTTATTATCAGATATTTCTACTTGAGCTTTTCGAGGACTAGTCACCAAATCACTGGGTCACACCAGAAGAAGACAAAAGTTGCTTTGTGCACACAGTAAGAGAATTTACAAATAAAAATGGGAAAATACCAAAGTTCTTAGAGTGTGTTCACACATACAGAATTTGCTTGTTCAGTTTGTGAATTTGCAAATAAAGATGAAGGAAAATACAGTACGTGCAGGAGATCCACGTACACCCTCGCACCAACCTCTCCTGAAGCTTCTTAATCTCCATGTCTCTCTCACTGAGGAGCTCGGAGATGCTAACAAAGTAGTTGTGCTCAAGGTTGAGTAGTGTGTCTGAGGCTGGGGAGTGGATCAGCTCATGGTAAACATCAGCAAAGTCCTCATCCCAACTGGGCTCTTCAGGCCGGGCATGCTCCAGTGTAGTCTGAAACAGTCACAGAGGAAAGTAAATAACTACTTCACATTGGCGGTTTGATAACAAGAATTTCTATTTGTAAGTGCTTTCAAAATGATTCAGTATTTTAGAAAGTATGACCATTGCATGCAGGCTTGCAACACAAAATGATCGAGCCCTGCACAGTGTGGTGAATTTGTTAAATACTTGAGTGACTTTGACATTGCAAGAGTTCATTTTGTAATGTTTTTGTACTTTTGCTTTTTCTCTTATGCATCTGTTGGTTTACAGGAGCGCAACAACTACTTCTTACATATAACATATCACATGGCAAATCATTGTGGGTGATGATCTGCTACACACACACCCACTGCAACCTAAAGTGACCAGCAAAGAGCTGACTTTGTAGAAAGGGCCAAAACCAAATTATTAGTGTTCAGGGGAAGACAAATGAGGAAAGCAAAATGCAATGTCAACACATTTTGAACATTTTGCTCTGCTCAATAGACCTGCGTAGCTGATGATGCCTAATTAGAAAAGCAACAGAACAGGATTCAGAATCTGAAACTCCCTGAGTCTCTATTTATACAGGCTCAGGAATCTTTAGACCACAAACATTAAGGTGGCTGGAGAGCTTCCATGTGTATTTCTGTGTGACTGCAGTAAAATGCCAACTGGTAGCCAAACCTAAATGTACTAAACATCCAAGCACAGGGGGCCGGAGGGGCTTCACAGCACAAGCTGGGGCGGCCCCTGTCTTTTCATATATGCCTTAGCAAGAGACAGCAGAGTTTAGATTCCTGAATTCTGAAGTATAAAACTAAAACAACTTAATGACAGTCTTTAAAGGTAAAATAAGAGGCACTCACTTTCAAGGAAATGTGTCAGTAAATAGACTGTACTTCACTTCATTAGAAAACCACAAGATCCACTCTACGCTTCACTAAACTGTTTGTTTTGTATTGATCCATAACAAAAAAAAGTGATGACTCCCTCCTATTGAAACCGCTACCACATATTGGATCTCTGGGAAGAAACTCATCAAAGTATAACCAAGCGAAATGAGTAAGAGAGACATTAAATGTGACACGCAGGCTTAAGTAATGACATTTTTCTCTCTAGAACTCATGAATAATCAATCTGCAGATGCACCACACTACTGTTTAAATGACTTTAATGATCCATGACTGCCCCGATGTTAGTGGGAGCAATTGAGACCATATCAGAATCACATTGCTGTGATGCTACGTTGAGTAGTGGATATTCGATCAGGGAGTGTTGAGCAGCCAGTGTCTCAAGTTAACTTTCTGGAACACCTGCCAAGTATGCTGATCATGTTATTAAATATTACCCTACATGATTTTAGAAATGTGTATTTAAAAAATAATCATGATGTACAACAGAATTCTAATTGCAGCATTTTGAAGGCACCACAAAACACAAACTACTGTTGATGCTGATATGTTCATGCAGCTGGTAATCAGGGAGGGATGATAAAGACGTTTAGATGTCGAATGAAGCTGTGTATATGTTTCTTTATATTGATGTTTTTTGGAGCAGAAGGGCCTTTTAAATCAAAGAATTAAATGTAACATGTCAGGGTCAATGGTTAATCATAGGAGTACCAGTAGCTTTATGTGAACATCTGTCTCAAACACTCGATGAAAAACAAATTGTGTTTTTGTTTATGCTATTATTCTCCAATCAAACTATATATTTTTGTTGTAAATACTTTGTTATTACAAACATTGATATAATTTTATAGGCACTATAAGGTACTGAAATGTGTTTCACCTCCACATAAGACCTGGTCCACGCATTGGTGAGCTGGTTCACGTCTACATCTCCTGTTGTGAGTCTCTGTAGTGCCAGCTCTGCCTCTCTGTCATAATCCAGGATGGTCTCATTCTCAACGAAGTTGGAAAGCAAGTTTTTTAGCTCTACGGAAAGAAATGCAAAAAAGCAGTACTTTAAAAATGTTTTAATTTCTGTACAAGCCTGCAAAATCAACAGGTTGGATCTATTCAATCCATTTACATCACAGTGAAGGTTACAAAATAATGGCACGCATGCTGGCAATACTGTTTCTTTCCTTGGAAGATGTGTGGAAATAATTTTAATAGATTCAGTTTAAATAAGCAAATCTGATGTTTGTTGTCCAAGTAGCCTGGATTACACATTTTAGGTGAATGCTACAGAGAAGACAGCTGTCCTGCACATGCCCAAAAATACCACTAGTAGTAATGATTCTGTTGTTATTTTCTACAGTTCTGCATATCATATGGTTTCTTAAATTTCAACTTAATAATAATACAATAATAACTGATAATGTATTAATCCTGTTGGTGAAATTCTTGTGGACAGACTGCCCCCTTGAGGCGCTAAGGGTTCGGGGTTCAGTGTCTTGTTTAGGGACACTTCAGCATGCAGCCAGGAATCAGGGGGAGCCAGTAAGCCAACCACCAACCCTGGGGTTCATAGACTACTGCTGACTGCCCTCACAACTACGCCCAGTCACACTTAAGACTTTAAGTAGGTGATGTTATATTTGCACCTTCAAAGTTACAAAATGCAATGATTTAAAACAAAAAACTGTAAAATATCAACTTTGCATTTAATGTGTTGTATAAACATAGCATATTTTTACTACAGAAGTATGTTATCTTTTGGCTGAGAGTGTATTATCCCAGGAAAAAAACCCTCTGACAAGCTACCTCTATCAAATGCTTATGTTGCCATGGTTACAATGATGTGTAGTTAGGGTCTGCCAATCACAGAAAAGAAAGAGGAGGTTTCCTAAAATATGCAAAAGGGAAATAAGTATATTTGACAAAGTCAAGAGGAAGACCACAAGTACAAGTTCAATAAATTGTCCTAAAATGTATTTTCTTTTTCCAAGAGCAGCAATCTCACCATTTTCTATGTAGCAGGGTATTTTATGTAGCAGCATCAGTCTTCCGTGAAGGTCATTGATGTTCTCCTGAACGGGGAACTGAAGAGGCACTTTGAGGACACAGTTGTGTTTCCCTGTCCTGAATTCAAACACAAACTCCTTCTCAGCAGTACCGCCTGCTTTGCTTTTGTTTTTCTTCATGATCACAGCTGGAAAAACAAAAGACAATAGTCACACGTGACTTAAAACTAATATAGTCGACAGGTCTCCATAGAATTTGAGAATCTAATGAGCTATTATTGGCCATTTCATTTGCAGATGACAAGTGCTTTACATTTGCTAAAATCAACTTGTTTAACAGCAGCTAGCTGTTAGCTTGACACACTAGCTCCACGTTAGCTAGCAGTACAGCTAACATTTAAGAAGGAAGCTTAACAATAAGACGCACTCTGTCCCAGGCATATCACACTGACGACAGCTTTTCATTACTTATTTCTTGATCATCTTATAAGTGGCATAATTACCCTGGTATGAAAGAACACAGTGTTTCCTGTTGCACATCCAGCGCTGCTGCTGCTTGGTTCAGTCAGGTGACGGCTGCAGTGTAGCAGTGTGACATCAGCGGCACTTTCCATCACTTTGTGTGGTTATGTTTTCAGAGTGTGTATCACAGCTACCACAATATGTTCAGAAAGGTTATAACTCCGGTATATATATTTATTTATATGGTTCCTTCTTTTTGCGTATAAAGCAGTTGTACATAGCCACGAATCTATTAACCCCATACTGTCTGTCCCAGAGTTTAATTTACATGAGCGTTTTTCCTTGGTCACTACCTCCACCTGTTGGCCACAGATTAGTGGTTCATGGATGATTTAAGAAGGATACTAACTTTTATCTGGAGATAACAGAAAACACGTTAGACGCTAAGGGTGTAGACAAACTATTGTCTTGTTATTAGCAAAATACAGAAATAAATACTCTAAAACATTTATTGTGGAACAGTATAAAAATGATTGTGGGTGGTAAATACTGCGAATTATCACTTTTAATAAATTGCTATGATAAATAATAGTCACAATCACTATATAGTCAAAACAAACAATCACTCATGTCTTACTATTAATCGTTTTTAATGTTTATCTTTAAAACTCTCTCTGTTTGCCATTTAGAAAATTTAGAAAATTAAACTTTCTCTAAACTTTATACTGCATTTTATACAGATCATCAACATTGTACTTATCTATTGGTTCATTCACCTAGCTTGACATTGTATACAATGCAATAAATCTACAAATAACAACTAAAATAAACTGAAGGATGTTTACACATGAACTGTGAACTAGTTGCTCTATTGTTTTAGTGATAAGTCAAAGACTACATAAACAATGTAAGACACTATTACTAAACTTGATTTTTCACTTTCAACTTTATCTCACCGTCCTCACCCACACATGAGGTTTGTTCTCTTGTTATGGAAAATAGTTATTAAAAAAATTATAATAATATAAGAAATAAATAGTATATTCAGAATGCATCTATGTATTCTGTATTCCGTAAATACATACAACTCAATAACAAGTGATGGATACATGTTTTTATTTTGTTTTGTTTTTCTGCTGAATATATTTACTAAAGACTATTCTTCAGCTGAGCGTGTGTCAGTGTGTGTACCGCGCATGTATGCGTGCTCGCGCATGTATGCGTGCTCGTTTATAAACGCGTGCGTGTGTTTTCTTCAAGTTTGAGTATACAAGGGGTCGTGTAAAAGTATTTATCCTATAAAAACCCGGAAGACCATTCTTTATTCAAATCTAAAAAATTAAATAACACTAAATATTTATATATTCAATTTCTATGTTACTCTATAACTGCAATAAAATAGATCTGTGGATTATAAAATATTTTTGACCTCATGAGTTCTCATAAATACGCTTTTGCTTCGCTACACGCTTTTCAGTCAATGTGGGTATTTGCGGACGCTCCCTCGGACGGTTGAACAGTCCCGTCATACCTCGCGTGGCCAACGGCTCTCTCCACTGAATGCTTGCTCATTGAATTACCGTACTCTGCCTGTTCAGCTCGATTTAGTGAAATAATTTGGAGTAAACCAGGTCGGGCTAGCTAATTAAACACCTGCTGTCGGCCACACTTCCCCGGCTTTCTGTTTATCTGACTGCGGTGGTAGGGTGTGCTTTCCTGGGCTCGCTGGCTACGTTTGGTCGGGGAGGCAGGAGGAAGTACGGATCTGGTCCCGAGTGATGATGGAGCTGGAGTCGTCCAGAGGCGAACTGGGAGCTGTGGGGGACTCACTGCAACCACAGACCCCGAGCAGGCACGAAAAGAGCCTGGGACTGCTCACGACCAAGTTTGTGACTTTACTACAGGAGGCGAAGGACGGAGTGCTGGATCTGAAAGCTGTGAGCATACAGCCCAGAGTCTTTGTTGTTAGCTAGCACATGTCATTTTGAGCCTGCCCGCTGTCGTTAGGTTACATGCACTTTAGCTAGCCAGCCTGTTAGCCTAGCCTAGCTGTGTGACAGGCTAATTGGAGCTGTTTGTTGATTTGTAGTTTTTATATAAATGAGTAATTTCAAACACCTACTTTGCTGTTATAACGTTAAGTTAATTTCATGTTTCTCGAAGGGGAGCAAAGGAAGGTGACAAACCTGAACTTTGAGAAAACCGGTGAACTTTTCAGACTCTGCCCCCTGCAGATTCAAAGTTTTAAAAGTGGGTCAGCTTTTGTCGTTCCCTTCAGAGCTAACGCGACTGCATCTTCACACATGAACAGTTTTTTCAAATTGACAACGTCCTTGTCACTACACGATATGTATTCAATAATTACTAAATAGCAGATGCTTTAAACTACGTTACATTAGCGTTTCAATCAGAAATGCATGAAATAATGCTAGCTGTGTTAGCTGTGGTCTCCACAACTGTCTGGTGGCCATCATAACCTTAACGAGAGCTATTCAGATATTAAGTTAACTACATTAACGCTCCCACAAAACTCTTGATTCTTCTTGCTGAACAGCTACTTGAAGAACTAGTTGGTGTTTACTGAAAACCTTTACAGTCTTTAGTCGGTGCCACTAACGTTCAGTACGTCTTGAAGTCATTTGCCATAAAAAATTCTTATTTAGCTCAGTCACATTTATAAACGTGCAATAATACACGTTTATAAATGTGTTGTTATATAAATGGAAACATCGTAACTACCACTACCATCCATGTATGAAACAGATGGCAGCCTGACCAGCCAAGCATTACTTTGTATTATACAACACTTTCTTTTTCACTGCAGCCTCAATGGCTTGGTGGACAGATTGGTTTCATATCTGTTGACAGTTATTGTGATGCTATACTTTGCTGATAAACACACACTTGTCCTTATTTTTTTCTCTTTCACTGTCATTTTCATCTTCCCATAAACCCACACTGTATTTTATATCATAAAACATTAACTTTAAGCAATCACGACGGTAGATTGTTAGACTTTGGATGATTATTCCATTATAACACATATTTTAGACACATATAAGAACTGTTACTTAAATTTGTTTTGTACTAAAAGCTGAAATTCTGCTCTGACTGGAGTCAATCTATATGTTGGCTTTGGTGGGAAAAGTAAAACGCAATCATGACATTCAGCACTTTATAATGAAGACCTCAGTATGTGTATTGCTGACAGTCAAAAGGCTGTTTGTCACCTATGGCTCTCACAGCCACACTGAACTAGAAATCTTTACATTTATTTGCATCACTGAACAATGAATTTATATTGTGTGAACTAGTAAATAAACTGCATTATTAGCTGTCATTTAGCAAAGTAGGTCAGTCAAGTTCACTCAGGGCTTGCTGACAAAGTGCAGACTTATCAGCAACAGCCATATGGTTATTATGAGTTTCTTGATCACCAAGAGGATGGGCCAGGAAGAAAGTTTGAATGACACTTAAATGAGTGGTGAAACATCATGGTTTTTAGTTGCATGGCATTTTTACTCACTGGCACAGATACTACCCTTCCTTTTATGTGCTTTTAGCTAAGAGCTTACTAAAAGAGATGGTAGTAATCTCTGTTGTGTTTTTCGTTGCTTTTGCCCTGTCGTTCAGGCTGCAGACACCTTGGCAGTGCGGCAGAAACGACGTATCTACGATATCACTAATGTGCTGGAGGGAATTGGATTGATAGAGAAGAAGTCCAAGAACAGTATTCAATGGAAGTAAGTTCTTTTTATATTCCCCAAAGACAGAAAGATTCTCCCTTAAATTAAAATAAATGAGTAAATATACAAAAATGAAGTTTTAAAAACGTTTTCTTAAAGATTCTCTAGATTTTTACTTAATGAAAATGTAAATAAAAAATACCACATTTGCATGACATAAGCTATTTAAATTTGTATTTTAGAGTTTGACCTGGAATGGCCTTCAATGTGATTGTAAATAAGTAATGAAAGGGCTGAACCCTGTGAAACCATACAACTAAATGTGTATCAAAAGCAATCGCAACAATTCTCCCACTACTTCTACTTTTTGACCTAGTGCATAGCTATAGAGAAATCAATCAGAAGCTGAGTGCTGAAAATGTCAGCACTTATTGCTGATGTCATGCTATCCTTGCAGTGACTTGCTTGTGTGTTGATCTGTGTGACAAACGGTTGGGGTGGTGCCTGGAATTACTATTTTAGAAGAGTTTGAATTCATATGAAGTAAATAATCTCAGTTTTCTTTACACAACATTTAGGTTATAGAACTGATCACAGACTATATTTGTTGTAGTGGATACTCTTCTGTTCATATTTGACAATCAACAAGTGGTTATCAGTGTATGATCGTGTCATAACTACAGTATAACAGAATTGTCCAAACAAAACACTAAAATATGACTGTAAAGATAAATGTGCATCACAAGTGGTCATTAATGCATATTTGTCAGAAAAAGACAGTGTAGCTGTCGTGTCCAGTGGCCACGAGAAAGTGAATAGAAATTAATCTGAATCTGCGTAGCTGTATCAATAATAAAGCGGGGTGTTAATTTAAAACAGCACATGTGCTCAGCGGTACGTAACTGTCTTGGCCTGCCATCTGTACATTATCAAGTGTATGTCCTTTGTTTCAGGGGTGTAGGCCCAGGTTGTAACACCAGAGAGATAGCTGATAAGCTTATTGATCTGAAGGCCGAGTTAGATGACCTGGCTCTTAGGGAACACGAGCTGGACCAGCAGAGGGTCTGGGTGCAGCAGAGCATCAAGAATGTCACAGATGACTCCAACAACAGCCCATATCCTTCACTGCACTGTGTGTACAAAGTACTGTAACTTTCTTGTGTTCATGGAAAATTGAATTTCCAGGCTCATAAATGTTGCTCCGAGCAGTGACAATGATGGGGATAAAGTGCTCCTGTGTGAAAACATTTTGCAACCATTTGCAAACATGTCATTACATATTATTTGTACAGCGCTGTGAAAAAGTATTTGCCCCCTTGCTGAGTTTTTTTTGTTTTGTTTTTTTTATTTTTGTATATTTGTCACATTTAAATGACTCAAATCATCAAACTAATTTTAATATTACCCAAAGATAAACCAAGGAAATACAAAATACAGACTTCAAATATTAAGGTCCTCCACTGTTCCAAGTTTTTTCCACTCCGTGGTTCACTGGAGTCCCAAAGCTTTAGAAATGTCTTTACAACCCTTTCCATACTGATACATGTCAATTACTTTGTGTCTCATCTGTTCTTGAATTTCTTTATATTGCAGCATGATGTGTTGTTTTTTGAGATCTTTCACATCTCCTTCACTTTGTCAGACAGCTTCTATTTAAGTGATTTTTCGATTCAGCAGGTCTGGCAGTGATCAGAGGGGGGACAGTTACTTTTTCCACATAGGGCCAGACAGGTTTAAAGATTTTTTTCCCTTAGTAAATGAAATCAGAATTTAAAAACTGCATTTTGTATGTACGTGGGTTATCTTCATGTAATATTAAAATGTATTTGATTTTAATCATTTAAGTGTGACAAATGTGGGCAAATACTTTTTCACAGTCATTTTAGGCTTCTTGCACACAGTATTTAGATATGTGCATGTAGCACTACTGGCTTGAAATTTGATGCTTCTTGTTTTAATCTGTCTCTTGTCTTCCAGCTATATTAATTACTGGAGTAGTCTATTAGTAGCAACATTTGTTCTTGTATTGACCCTTAACACATTCATACTATGGCTTATGTAAAGCATGAAGACCTCTGTGGAGCTTTCAAAGGTAATCTTATCACATGCCCATATTTATCTTGTCATTTTTCTTTTCTGTCACTTTTATTTTTTACTGTGTTGAACACACACACACACACTTTTCATAACTCACCATCACCTCTTTTTTTTTTTTTGCAGGTGACACACTCCTAGCAATCCGTGCTCCCATTGGCACTCAACTAGAGGTGCCCATACCAGAAGCCGTAAGTTGTGTATACATAGTGCATGTAACACAATTCTAACCACTGCTGTTTTGTCTCATATCTCTGACGAGCTGATTGTGTATGTTTCCAGGTCCTCAATGGACAGAGGAAATACCAGATCCGTCTGAAGAGTTCAACTGGTCCCATTGAGGTTTTGCTGGTCAATAAGGACCCGTCTAGTGCCTCTCCTGTTGTTTTGCCCGTCCCGCCTCCAGATGACGTCCTTCAGAACCTCCCAGCACCAACGCC
Organism: Sandelia bainsii; assembly: GCA_032362345.1. Lineage (NCBI taxonomy): Eukaryota > Metazoa > Chordata > Actinopteri > Anabantiformes > Anabantidae > Sandelia > Sandelia bainsii. Next base: position 5,746,483 of record JAUMHL010000027.1, on the reverse strand, counting down.
TACCTCCCAACCACCCTCAGCTGCCTCCCAGGTGCACACTGATATTAGCTTTCACTATGAAGTATAATAGTACTATTCTTTTTACTGAAAGAAACTACTCAGTTTGCTCTCTTGACATGGCAGCATTGGAAAGTGTTCATAAAACTTAAATCACAGAGTGTAATAATTTAAAATAATAGGTTCTTATTGTCACAGTACAAAGCCTGTTTTATTCATGCTGCAGTATCATGACTGCCCTTCCTTCTGTCATCTTTTCACCAGGTCACCAAAGCAGCTCCAGCCATTTCTACAAAATCTGGTCCTGCCACAATGTCCACTACAGCAGCCAACCACACAGGCTCAGTGACAGGTAGGGAGGTTTTAGTGAATGCTTCTGACCTGAAATACTGTGAATTTTATTTGTCATGTGATGTCAAGATCAAGATCCACCACTACTTTAGTAATTTGCATGACATGTTGTCTCGTCTTTGTTCGATTTCAGGAGTGACAAACACCACACCACTCACCCCAACAGCAGATACACCTGCTGCAGTACCTCAGCAGCTTCAGTCCTCTGCCTCGTTGGACGGGTCTGTGTCCTCTTCTGCCTCGGCAGTGTTTGAACCAATTAAGTCGGATCCCTCTGAATGTAAGTGTCATGTGTCTGAACTGTTTTGAACCTTTCTCTCTGTAAGCTGCAGCTTTCATTAACAAAAGATACATAATTATTGAGGCAGGGGTGATGATGAAAATGTGGAATTGTGCTAAACTGTAATGAACACATGAGGCAAACAAATGAAGAGTTTACACACACACCAAGGCTTAATAACCAGAATAACTTGAATCCTTTTGGCTTCTTTTGTTAATAGTTTACACAGTTGTGGGGGGCAAGACTTTTTTCAGCTGCTGTAGAAGGGCGGGACAGAAAATTATTATTTTTTATTATTATTAATTTCATATACTTAACTCTATTACCGTGTAGCTCAAGTGAGTGTTTTGGTTTTCTCTCTAGTGCTGGACTTCCCCAAAGAGCTCTCTGAAATGTTTGATCCGACAAAAGGTAAACATTTGTTTTAGTTTTTAATAAATGTGATATGTCATTCTCCAGTGATTGTGCAATTACCTGTGTGTCACCTCCTCACTGTACAGACTGAAGTGTTTCAAAATGTCACTCGTGTGTATTCTCTCTCTCGACAGAGATCATGAGTGGAGACCTGTTGGAGGACTTGATGTCTTCAGAAGGTAAGTTTGCTTACAGGCACACTGATGGAGATAACAATTACAGTAGAACAGTTATCTGATGTCTTTCTCTGTCTGTTTCACCTCCAGTGTTCTCGCCTCTCCTCCGTCTGTCCCCACCACCCAGCGACCACGACTACATATACAACTTAGATGAGACAGAAGGCTTGTGTGACCTCTTTGACGTACCCATTCTCAACCTCTGACCCCCAAAACCCCTGTCGAGTAGAGACGTGCTAACCTACGTTTTCCCCCTCACTCACAGTGAAGTTGAAAAGAGATGCAGGAATGCCAGTATGATCTCATGAGCGTTCAAAGACACCTCTGCACTGACAGCTCAGGCTGAGCTCAGTCAAACTCGTAGCTCAATGTACAGCTTCACAGAGAAATCCAGGCAAGAACACAACATTTTACTTACTGCTTTTCCAAGGAAACAGTAAAAAAAAAAAAGTCAAATAATTATATTTTTGGTATTATCTTGTGTACTATAAAGCGTTTGTGTATAAGCTTTCCAGTGAGCTTGCGAGTGACTGTGTGTGGGCATACTTTTTACAAGAGTGTGCTTGTGTGTCTGTGCGTGTGCTTGTGTTTTGTATGGAACACTCTCTTAACTTGAGTCAGATGTCTGCAGGAAAATAAAGAAGAAAAACCCACCAGGTCAAGAGTTACAGCAGACCAACAACACACAGCCAGGCTTGAATGAGTCCAAACACAGCTGGTTAAATATGCCCTGTCCTCATGTACATAGAGAATATATATTTTGAATTACCAGCACACAAGCCTGTTGTGTTATTATGAACTACATTTGTATCACAGCTAGAGCAAACGTTTGCAAATAAACATTGGTACCAGACTCAAACGATCATACTGTGTTTGAAGTGTTTTGTTTTAAGTAGTGGACTTTGTATTAACTTAACATTTCAGTGCTGAAGTGTCGTTGGGGTTCCAGAGGATCTTAATGCTAAGCTAGTGGTGCAAACCACTTTGTGGTTTAACAAGCTATGAACCAAAAACTGCAAGGTTAGGGGGAAATTTGAAATACTATAATTTTTCATTAACACCTTTGTAGGGCAATGAGGGGGTTCTAAAAATGGAAAAATAAAAATATTTCCTTGACTACCCAATTTATTTTTAACGTTCAGTATCGACACTTCTACACTGAGAGGTTTAATTGTAACACAAAAAAAGACATGCGTTCAGTATAATTTCGCCTCCGGACTTTTGGTGTTTGCAGATTTTTGCTGGCTCTGATTTATATATAATTTACCTGGTGTATGTCAGATGAATAGCTTTTGTTCCTCCTTTTCAAAATGAATTATGTGGTGATTGTCTGTCAGCTATAATGTATGTATATGAATACCATTGTACTCAGTTCATATGTATGTATTTTTACTGATGAAGTGAATATAGTCACCATGTCATGAAATACGCTAGTATTTTTGTATATTTGGCACAGATCATTATTAAGTAGTTGTTAATGTTTCCAATGTTCTTTTCATGCTTATCACTCTAATTATTTTTTTGTGTGCGGGGGACAGGTGAGTAGCTATTTAGGACAAGCTGATAGACTGTTAAAGTACAAGACTGAAAAAATGTCATCTTTCTACAGTGCTTTCTTCTGTAACATCACTGCGTGTATTAATGTCCTGTTTCACATACCCTGTCAACACCCTGGATGATGTGTATCTATGTACAGTTTGTACTGTGTATATTCTTGTCTACTGCTTGTATAGAATAGCATTTATTTTTTATACCTGCTAGATATATTATTTCATGATCGTTGCTACTAATTTTAGCCTACACTTAAAAGTTTAAGTAATCTATCCACGAAACCTTCTGCTTTATCAAAGCGTCTCATCTCATCGTTGCACTTTACATCACTGTGCACGGATTGGTTGTTACTCATCCGCTCCTTGATCAGCAGCCAGTCGCTGTGTTTGGACAGTGTTGTGAGCAGCCATAGAGTTCGGTCCTGGGTTGAATTAATCATGTCTGTGTGCTGGCGTGTGAGACTCAAACCTACAGACTGTTTTTAACAGGCTCACTATTGCTAAGCTGTAGTTGCATCCAATGAAACAAAAATAAACACTTTGGTATTCTTTGTGTATTGTCTTGTTTAAAATTGTGTCAGAGCGTGTTTCAGAGTAGATTATCATACAGTGAGTGGGATTACCTTTAGATATGTTGGTGATATATGCTAGCCCCATCAATATTTGTTAAAAATTAGATGTAATTAGAAGGAAAATGCTTACCTGCATCTTTAAATAAGTATTTTACTCACAGTGCTGTGAAAGAATACTCTACCTCCTACTGATTTCTTTCAGGTATTTATTTTTTGAAGTAAAACGGTATGACCTGCAAAAAGAGAAGAAATCACAATGGTGTTGAATATTTTTCACAGCACTGTATATACATTTATTTAATCTCTACGGACAGTACATTGGCTTGTACATTCAGTATAACATTGACTGTTATGTAATTATTGTGCCGTACAGATGGATTTTGTGGATGTTTGCCCCTGAGGTCACGCAGTCCTTTTTTTCCACAGTGCACAGGTCTGTTTTACAATTATCAAATAAACTCAAATAAACAGCTAAATATAACTGTTTAACTTTTACAATCATGCTGCTGCTGTCAAAATCCCTGTTGGGGACTTTTTGCATGTTATTCCATATCTCTCCCTCCCCTCATTTCCTGTTAACTCTCTACTGTCAGCGTTTCTTATAATGAAGGCACATCATTACCAAAAATATATTTAAAAAGAACTGACATGTATGTACAGAAGACTCTCTAGGTGTAGCAGTCTCTTTGAAATCAGTGCAGTAATATGGCTCATGGTGGTAGTGGTCAGTAATGTGCAATAGTGCATATGAGTGGGGCAGGAGGTCCTCTAGTAGTCGAATCTTGGAGGAAGGAGGGACAGCAGGGGGCAGCTGTAACCAACTGTATCCGACCCGGAACTTTGAATTAGTTGATTTACTACTCCTTAGGAAATGTGGAAGAAAAACTTGTGCAGATCAGTATAAAGTGCAAGAGCAAAGTCAGAACGTACATAGTTTTTATTACAAAGTAAAAGCGCCGTATTGCACTGAATAAAATTAGATTATCATATTATATACATTGAAAGGGTTGATACTATCATTCGTGCACATATATGAATGGAATTAAATGTCATGAAATACATAAATATTGACAGTTTCCAGCGGGATATTTTCTTTGAACATTAGTTTCATACTAATGCATATCAAAAATAAATCACTAGACGCTGTAGGTTTTATTTTGAAATGTCTAAGCGGAAACGCGGTGTCTAAATCTGACCAATCTAACTCGAGTCTTCGCGTGAACGAGTCCGACCAACCCGGAACTTTTCAGTGGATTAATAATCCTTAAAATTTATCGCAGGGAGTTTTCTCGTGCTTTTCCGACCAATTCAAATGTTTCTCTAGGGAAAAAGGGAACCTGTATGGACTGTGTTGTTCCATTTGAAGGAGAAGAAGACAGTTGCCAATGTTTGTCGCTCCCACCGCGGCGGCGCTTGCAGGACAGTAGCCTCGACTTGTCTTTTCAAACCAGGTAGGACGCAGCCAGAGGGGAAAAAAGCTCTGCAGCTGACTCGCAGGTTTCTTTCACAGACCTGTCGCAACCGTTTTCACTAATCTTTTGCACTAGTCAATTTAAATGAAGTGCAAACAGTTTAGGTACAGGTTTGACTTATTTGCACGTAACTTGTGCGTTTCACTAAAAATAGCTGATCTTAAACATAGTTTGGCAGTTAACTTTTTTTAAGCCGCACATGAGTTTACTGCAACAGCCTGTGGCTCAAACATAGCTATATGATTGTAATAAATAGGTTTTTATAATGTGCATGAAATCCAGTAGAAGCAAAGTGAGCCTGTGACATATTTTTAGTGAGTTTGATTTATAACATTTCTTTCTCATTCCTGTATCTGTATCTGAGATATAAGTGTGTGTGTGTGTGTGTGTGTGTGTGTGTGTGTGTGTTGTGTCCTGTCAGGTTAGGAATTTCAGGCAGCTGAGAGCTTCCCCCTTCACAAACACACACTTCCACAGAGAGGAGTGGGGTCTGTCAGTCCATGGGGGGGTCTGCAGTCTAACAAAAGGTCTGGGCGTGCTTGTGGTTTTAAGCTTAATGAAGCAAACTGCTCAGACAGAAGGATACAGGGACAGACAGCTGCAGGACTCTGTGGACAGTTTATTTCTCATTTTTGTAAAGTTTTTTTAATGACCTGTTCTACATAGACAGATATAGTCATGCCTAAATAATTTTTTCCTGTGTTGTAGGTGTCAGAACTTCCCACATTTTAACTACCTAGTAATACAGAAATGATTTATCAGCCTTTTTCAGTCTGCTAACAATAGTGTACTATCTTTGTCTTGATAATTGGTTCTACCAAAAGTTGTTTCTGTATTTTTTTAACCCAACTAACCCATTTTTTGACTAATTGTTTAGGGTGTAAAACACAATAATTGTTACATCTCTAGAAACAAATTTGGATATTACACAGCTTATGTCGTTAGATAACCTTTATTAACCTGCGTTGATTACTGCAATGACATTTTATTATATTTACTGGAACCTTTAACTTCACTTCTGTTTAACAGCAGACAGGCGCGTAGCTACATACCATGCACTTTTAGCTTCCGTATACTTAATTTAGAGGATGTCACAGAACAGGTAAAGACAGGTACAGACACACTCATTTCAGTGGTTAAGCTCTATGGAGGCTTTACTGTGAGATTTTATCTGGTACATAGAGATGGTCTTAGTTGTAATTTGGCTGGTTTGAAGAAATGTGAAATCTCAAAAATATTATTTTTAATTTTTTTTTACCTTTTCTATTCTTTAGGTGTCTTATTGACAGCTCAAAAATGTCACTAAATGTACAATAGTATGAAATAAACAGGTATCACACCATGCTTGTTTTGTAGTCAAGCAAACGCGCCAAGGCTCAAAGAACAAGCTAAAGTTTATCCTTTGTCATGTTGTTACAAAGGGACGGTGTCAGTGAAGAGTGAACTCCATCCAGTGCTATGCAAAAGCCTGAACCCTGTTTGGACAGGTCAAAATGAATGTAGGACTTTCCCTTACAAACAAAAAGCACATACTGTACGAAATTAGAAAAGTTTTTCACATTGCGAAATAAAGTATGGATCATAATCACATGATACAGAGAATAAAATGTGTTGAATTTTCACGTTCATATTTGTCCAGCTCCGACTGTTGCAGCCCTAAACTACCATTTATGTTTAAATCGAACTGACACAAACGAATCGTGCAAATTCCTCATAAACTGTTCGACTACACATGTACACTCAGTTGTTGAAAAGACGTGACACAATATTACACAGGGTTTGTTCTTAAATTTGCTGACACATAGGCAACTCGAGAACAAACCTTCATTCCCCCAGATCTCATTAAGATTAATGCAGCAAGCTGGCTGCAGCATTAGTAAGTGGTTGTTACACGTTGAGAGGAAGTTGATGTAAATGGTCCAAAAACAAACTTCATGTGCTCGTGTTTGTGTTGTCTTGTTAGTTGAAAAGTTGGGAGGACTCCAGTCCCCATTTTTTCTGCTGTGGAAAGGTATCATTCGTTTTCATTCTTGCTTTCATGGTGTTCTTTATCAGAAAAAGATGCTGCCTCAGGGCAAGTGAGGTGAGATGCTAGTAACGTGTGGTTGTTTTGACAGGAGCGTTGCTTTGAAACCTGCTGTAAACCATGAGCTCTTTCTTTTTGAGAGTGGAGTGAAGCTATATAAGCTGTTACACAGGGGCTCGTGTGGAAGGGTGAAGGTTATTAATCATACCAAACACAAGCAGGCACAGGCTCGACTGACTTTCTTTCATCATGAGCTCATGAATGTGCAGAGGAATTTTGATCCAACTATATTGTTTCCATGTGCTGAGAGCGAGGGAGAGACGGAGAAGGACAAGGAAGGGGGGAAGGGTTGCAAACGTAACAACAGCTTCTTCTGTATCATCTGGGAATGCTGTCTGACGGCTGAGGCGGAAGTGTGTGTTTGTGTGAGTGTGAGGGAGCTGGAATAGGGAAGAGTGAACAATCCATAGAGCATGTTTAGACAGTATTTAGCTCTCTCAGCTTTACGCTATACACCATAAATACACAGTGAAAGAGGAACACAATGTTCTCTAATTTCATATTGAAAATGATAGTTGCTGACTGTTATGAGTCATTCATGAGACAGGCTTATCAGCTCACTTTACAGAGACACTGTTCTCAGTCTGATAGATCATTGAAATTACATGTAGGCATATTTCTGTTTTTAAGGTAAAAAATGGTCTCAGCCACATGATTCAGAGTCAAAACTGGGCCCACATTTTTGTAAATGTGTGAAATGATCAAGTCCTGTCCAGTCACAAAATAATTTGTGTAATTTTAACTGTGAAAATCTTGTGATCTGCAAGCTCAGTCTCATTTACTAAGCTTACCAAAGATTCTCACATAGTTATTCTTAGGATGAAAATATAGTTTTATTCGGTTTGTTTAACGTAGTCATTTGTTTAACAGCTAGAGAGTGGCAGAGTCAAGAGGTGCCAACATGCCGCAGCAGAAGGACATAGTGAAGATAGCCATCCAGATGCCGGGGGCCTATCCCCAGCTCATACAACTGGATCAGGTAATGCACATACATATGCATGCATGCACACACATGCACACACATACATACAAACTACGTACACACATGTAAATACATGTTTTTTAGATATAATCTAAATTTTACATACAATCTCAAATAAGGCAGATAAAAACCAGATCTTTTCTTTACTGAACTTTAATGTGCTTTTGCATCTTAACCTGCTGATGTTGCAGTGCTGCTCTCTTTCACAGTGCAGTATTCTGCTGCATAGACGAGTAAAAATTAGTGTGTGTGAGTGTGAAAAACAATTTTGGTTACATTGGTGAGTGACACCGAGTTTAGAAACTGAGGTTGGCAAAATGCGCTGCACTCTGAAGCTATTTATCATTAGCTAGCGTCAGTGCAACATTCTGTGCCATCTGAATTGCTGCATTTACTGACTATAATGACAAACCTCTCAGGCAGCTAATGAACACTAACTCTGTGAAGAATTGGTTTAAGTGCTCCATTTAGCTGCTGTGTGTACATACCAGAGATTGATTTTGAGGGATGATGCTCCACTTTGTTACAGCGATGTACAGCCTCGTGTGAACTGAGTGATACTATAACCTATTTCCAGAAAATTCAGTGGAGTGATACATCTTCACTCTGGATGATCCTGTGATGTTAAGTTTGAGAGGCTGTGTTCTCCCAGTTATTCTTCTTGCACATCATACTATGAATAATTTAACCTTATAAACTTGATATATTCATGCTAGGACAGGTATTTGAGATTAACTAGCTCGTTCAAGTGATTTTTTGTTTTTTCTTAAAAAAAAAAACAAAATTTAGTTTAACAGCCTGGAAACATAATAATGAAGAAGATAATATTGGCCCTATTGGTTTTTAGGTGACTGTGTGGTGTGTGTACCTGCAGAACACGACTGTGCCCACTTCCTTATGGTTTGGTTCTGCTGCTGCAGCATGAGATAATTAACATTGTTTAAAAATGTGTGGTGACTATTAAAGTTGTGTGCAATGCCATTATTTGGGTAGTTACTAGACTAACAGGCCAGCATTTTACCTTTTTTCATTAATTAAGTGTTAAGTCTTAAGTGTTCAGATAAAATTAATGAAGTCAAATATAAATCATTATTAAAACTCAGCTTTCTAAAAACGTAATTTCATGAAGTCACTTCTCATTAATTATCAGCTTATCACATTCCCACTGCAATGAACTTGCTTCCTGTTGTTCTAGTTTAGGGAGTGTGTGTGTATGAATGATATAAAACTTCCCTATATTAAAAAGTCTCTTTGCTTCTGGCTGAAAACTCCTCCACACGACATTATCTGGAGGAGACTTTCAGAGAAGATTATGCCATCTGGTTGCTCATACCAAGGACGGATATAGGCTTGGTCGCCCTGCTCCTCCAGAGGACATCATTTGAACTCCCGATGATTTAAAACAAAATGCTTCCATCTGAAATTGAAAATTGGTGAAGTTGACCTTTAAGCAGGCTCAACAACTGCTAAGAGATTTATGCAGTTAGCTCCTGTTAGCAAGAGCAACACCAGCACCAGTAAATCTGAATCAACTATTTGTCTGTTTTTTGTGTTTATTTACAACACCAGGTACAAAACTAACTAACATCTCCTTTATTTTTCCTTTTAATTGGTTTAATAAGGCTCCACATAGTATCTTCCTAGCTGGCTAACTAGCTAGGTGGGGTTGTTAGTTCGGTTTATTACTTTGTATTAAAGTACAGAGACAGCAGCTGTTGTTAGTCAGTGAATTCTGAGTTACTTCAGCAACATTTTGACTTTGGAGATGTTCTGAGAAAGTTACAAAAGTCTTTGAAGAGCACAGGGACAATATTTCTCGTCCGTCCTCTAGTCGAGCGGAGTTAGCATACATTGCTAACACTCTTTTTACTTTGACTTAGCCATTGAACACACTAAATGACTGTTTATGTACTGTGTTTATTTACAGCAGCAGTGTCTACTTGGTTGATTCTGAGTAACTTTGACATCGGTTTTGCTCTGGCTAACAAGAGCTAAGTGGCTAATTGTGGTACTTGTTGAGCCTGCTAGCTTAAAAGAAGCAGGAGCTGTGTTGATTCTCTGAAAGGTGATGAAAAGTGACATTATGAAGTAAAATGTCATAATCAAAGTATCATTTGGGGGAAAATGCCCATATAAAAATCTAATCAATCAAAAACAGATTATTTAAAAAGGTTTGTTTATTTAACGTTAAGCTATTTGGAGATCAGCACTCACCCACTGGTTTTGTTTCTTTAGCTTTTACCAGATGTGATAGCAGGGAGGTTTTTCCATGCATTTCCCAGAAACTTTGGGGAAGTTGTACTTTTTTGCGCAAGAGACTGTGAGTTGTAGTTTAAACAGCAGACATACCAGAAAACATGGGTGTGTGGTGTTCACAGTCACATGCTGTAGATCACTTGAGAAGGTTTTAACAGAGAGAGGATGGATTTAACAGGTGGGTTACTTACGACCGTTTGGTAACTTCAGCAGCTGGAAAATGCAACAGGTATGAAACTGGAATGAACACAGATCCCAGTTTAATCCATTTTAAACCATAATACCTTACCTAACATTATTTTCTTGACTTTGTTTAGTAAACAGCACATGCCCATTCTCTATAAAAATATTTTTGTTTTAGGTCACAACCAATCCATTACAGCCCAGTAAAATCCCTCAAAAACTTCTCATTGGCTCTGTCGTCTTTATTAAACTCATCTGATTGGTCAACCATCTTGGGAGCCACTAATAACAGACTGTCCACTGGGGCTACCGCAGAACCTGAAGACATTTTGATTGGTTGACCGCAGGGCTGACCACTAATAGCAGGATAGCTGAGAGTCAGACATGGAAGTAGTCTGGCTTTTATTTATGTACAAAGAGGGATCTGGGCACTGAGGGGAACATTGTTCAGAAAGTGTTGAAGACCTCTAGGATTTCCTCTTCTCAGCAAACAAGGTTTACAGCCAGCAGGAATAGCTGTGGTGCTGCGATCCCATAACAGCGTGTTATTACTGAAGCATGTGTTCAGCTCTGTGACAGAGAAAATAATCTGATAGTAGAGTTCGCTAAGTCCTGTCGTGTTACAACCCACATATGTGCAGCAGGTGTGTGCTTTTATGTTGTGTAAATGTATTTGCATATATATGTGTGCGTTAACATACTTATACATTATTTGTTGTGTCTCTGTGCAGAAAAAGCCTCTCTCTGCTGTAATAAAGGAGGTGTGCGATGGGTAGGTTGATGATGACTCTACAGTCTGTGTGGTAATATTTGGCATTATCATAGTTCAGCTTTTTATGTTACTCTCATAATTAATATCTGTGTGTGTGTGTAGTTGGAATCTCCCAGGTCCTGAGAATTATGCTCTGCAGTATGCTGATGGAGTGCAGACATACATCACTGAATCGGTGAGCCACATCCACTGTATGTACAGATTAATACAAATATTTATCTGCAACAGGGAATCAGTCCAGCAAATATTTACGACACTGAGCAACAGACGTGAGTCAAACCTTCAGATGTTTCTGTGTTCATGACGAGAATGGTGTAAATCTCTATTTAATATGTCAAAACTCAGCAGTCAATCAGTGACTCACTACTTTGTCAGCATTCTGCCTATTCTACTTTTGCTTTTGATTTTATTTCTCTTGAGTCTAGAAGTACACAGAATGACACAGATTACAGATATGCAAGATCACTAATTCTAATAAAAATCAGTGAATGACAGACTGAAACAGCAAGACAGAGAGAGGGAGGAAAAAGAGAAAGTTAGCCGAAACTAAACTCAGTGTCTTGATATCAAGTGATTTTTTTTAAGCCCTTGCCTTCTTTTAAGATGAAGGGACGGCAGCTTGACTGTACGGTTTGTAATAAGTGATTATTATTTCCCACTTTAAGCAGCACAGTCATGTACTGTAGCTTACAAACATGCACACAGTATTTTTTGGATACTCTATTGTGTTTGTTCTGTAAAGTGTAAATGTAAATGTAAAAGTCTAACCAGGGATTTGAGCTTCAGCTAGATTCTAGACGTCATGCTCACATCGTATCAGTTGCATTTATTTTTCCTATGCAATAATGTTTATCTATATTGTCTTACAAATAAGTCAAGTCAACTTATTTATGACCACTTTTAAAAATTTAAAAATGACACCAAAGTGCTGTATAGATAAGACTAGAGTAGGATAAATGCATTGTTCACAGGAGTGACACAATTTTAGGAGGTAAAGGTGGAGAATCCTTTAACAAAGCACAAATCATTCACACCCAAAAGTTTTACTCTAACCTCAAAATAAAGTCATTAAACATGTCATTTGTAACATTTTGACTAGTATAGTATTGCCCACATTTCCCACTTCTGCTTGATTAAGATGATATTGTTTATTAGTTTCAAGCCTCATTGAGCGCTGCTGTTTTTTTGTGTCAGAACATTTTCTGTTTGTTTATGGGTTACTGCTCTGTTTATGTGTGTGTATAAGTCAACATCTGCACAAACATCTGTTTTCTGGGATCACTACATACTGTATATTTGTAGCCAGCTTATTTCCATCCATGTGTGTCTTATTTCCTTTGTTTTTCTTCGTGTATTGTAGAATCGTCTGGACATTAAAAACGGGTGCATTCTGCGTCTGACCAAGGCACCGGTGAGTCTGCCACCACCAGCCATGCTCCTCTTTCACCGCCCTCTTCTCTCATTCTTCTAGCCTTCTGTCTCTCGCTCTCTGTGTCACTATTGTATTTGCATTCTGCTTGCAGAAGATTGGTCTGTCACTGCCTTTGCTACTCTCTGAGTGTTAAAGAAGAGTAACAATAGCATGAATAATTGTTCAGTATGGTGTGTGTGACATGCCGTGTGTGTTTCTTTTTTGTTTGTTTTGTTGATTGTGGTAAACACAGGGTCGCTGTGCAGAGGACTTGTTCAAGGGCATCCAGAATTCAGACTCAGGCGTGCGCTGCGATTCGTTGAAGGAACTGGCGGGCGTTTCCACAGACGTGACCTTCGCTCAGGAGTTCATCAGCCGAGATGGACACCTCTTATTGGTCAAGATAGTAGAAGATTCTAACGAGTTAGTACCCTGTGTGTCTGCTGTTCCTCAGATAGACATCACTGGTGCTGAGAGCTGAAGTAGTTTATGCACACGCAGCAGTGTATCCTACTTCGCTCACTCTGTCTAGTGTAAATTAAGGGTGTACCTGCAGAATGTTTCAGAAATGTTTGCTCTGATTGATTCTGAGCAGCCTTTCAATTGTGATGTTTAAAGTCATTGACAACACTGACAAGCTGTACTGCAGCATGTAGACACATAACAGCAAACTGAAATGTGTGGTACATTTCTTTCTGTGTGTGTGTCTGCATCATTCAGGAGTAATGTCATCATGACCCACACACTGACAAGCTTCATGGAACTGATGGATCATGGGATAGTTTCTTGGGAGAACCTCTCATTGGTCTTCATTAAGAAGGTGCTGTATCTGCCACTGCCTACCTGTTTTTTTAAATGTAGCTACATCCTCTTACTCTCTCCCCGCCATTCTGTTTCTTTTTTTTCCTGTCAGATTGCCAGCTTTGTCAACGCCAAGTCAACCGATGCATCAATACAGCAGGTGTCTTTGGACATCCTGGAGAGCATGGTGCTGAGCAGTCACAGTCTCTTCCTGCAGGTGAAACAGGAAGTTACCATGGAGAGGCTTATCGCTCACATCCAGGTGTAAGTAACATAGATTTAGAGTTAATATTAGAAGTCCATCATGGATTCACTGAATATTTATACTTACTGTATGCTTTACATTGACACAGCGTCTTAAACGAACCATGGCAGTGTTTGATGGGGTGATAAATAGCAGCAGTGTTTGGATAACAGAAGGTTTTTAAATACAGTCTGTGCAACCCTAGTGATGAAAATACAGCTGACATGAAACAGAGACCACCAGTTGTCTGCCATTTATCACACCAAGACTTCACAGTTAGATGTGAGAATTGAAACCTTTAAAACACTTTTAATCTCATCTTGCTTTTATGTTCATAACCACACTTTTGTACAGCTGACAAACATTAAATTGTTTCTTTGCCTCTCTCCTCTCTAACGTCTTTTAGGACAAATCAGCAGATACAAACCAAAGCCATGGCCCTTCTAATGGCTCTACTACAGACATCTGGAGTCTCAGAGAGACAGGTGCTGCTGCATTCTGGTTTTTCCTATGATTTTCCTTCCTTTTCTCCTTGTAGTTGTTCATACGTTGTTGAAAAATTCAGACAAATACATATGTGTTTGTTTCCTGAATGTGTGTTTTTTCCTGGACAGTGGTGCCTGCAGCACTAAATCAGTATGTATGGTGCATACTTCAACTTAGCTGTTTTTCATTTTCTCAGTCTGTGTACTGAAGGGAAGCTCTGACATCCACGGTTCTGAGTAGCATTCATGTTAATTGCCCTAAAGGTTGTTTATTTGCACCAGCCAGACCATTATTGTACGTACAAGTCAGAATCCTGTAGGCACCACTTCTGTCAGACAGATGTATATAATGCTTTCTGTCCCTCTGTTCAGATGTTCTGCTCCTTTCTCATTGTACAGAAACAGTTCCTTCATTCAGCCCTCTGTGTCTTTTCTCTCAGACTCTCTTTGTTACTCACACACACACACACACACACACACACACACACACACACACTCTTACAGTAAATCAACAAATCCACCCTTCTTATCAGCAAATTAGTCCTGAAGAAAAGGAGGCTGTCTCAGAGATGCGTGTACCAGCAAGTGACTGTTTCTTCACAGGGCAAAGTCTGACACAGACTCTCATCCCGCCCACTGATCAGTCAGTGACACTATATCACCACCCCATGTTGGAAATGTGTCAGTGCACCTGAGCAGCACATTCGCTGTGTTCACTTTGTTCCTTGTCTTCTCCTTTGCAGGAAATGTTTGCATTCATGAATAAGAACAGTCTCCGGCAGTACATTCATAAGGTATGTTATCTTCTTTCATGTAGTTGTGTTAGTGATGATATTGTAAGAAGACGTCGTTGTTGAGCATTTGTGAATATGAATAAACCATCACTCTCACCTGTTGAAGAAATTAAAGATAGTATTTTGTTGCAGAACATCCTCCACTGTTCTAGTTCAGTCCAGGATGAGATGGCCCACTACCTCTATGTCCTACAGTCAGTTACTTTGAATCACCTGGAACCTCGTATGAGAACACCTCTGGACTGTTACAGCCAGGTGAGCTTAAAGCATGAGCAGTAGAGCTCAGAGAGAAAACATCTGCTGCTGCTGAAACTTCCTGTCAGACCCAAACACAACATTTTTAAGTATTTGATAAGTAGATTGCAGAATCATTTTCTGAACCTTAAACTGCTCATAATTACCCAGTGGTCACATATCTTGATCTGCACCAGAATTTATTCAGGCATTCCTTTTACCAAAGCCAGTCTGTTTACTTATCTTATCTGGGCAAGTCTCTTAATCATGACATTCTTACTGGAAATACTGAGATGTACTGGGTGAAGACTGTGCATGGCAGTGACTTCCATGCAGAAATACTGTTGCTGATAATCTGGTTCACAGTCTGAAACACTGTTGTGATGATAATAATGATAATGACATACTTTATTGGTCCCCTTGGGGAAAAAACAGTCCGTTTTTTTCACCTTCTTTCCCTTGTGACACCAGGAACAGAGAGACATCCTTCACGGCTTGAGACAGGCAGCATTTGAGACGGAGAGCGAGAACAGTCTGAGCAATGAGAGACGACGTTCGCTCTGTGCTAAGGAGTTCAAGAAACTGGGCTTCTCTGTGAGTGTCTGCTTGCCCTGTGTTATTTGTCATCATATTATTTGTAGTAATATTGTTCATATTTGTTCTGCTAGTGTCTTTGATCCTTTTCTTTTTACCAGAACAATAGTAACCCTGGTCAGGACTTGTTGAGGACGCCTCCTGGTCTTTTAGCTCTGGACACCATGTCTTATTTTGCCATGCGCTATCCTGATGCCTACAGCAGGGTAAGCATTATTTATCTGTTGTTTATTCAATGATTTAAAGGGCTCATTGTGACACAGTGCTTCATTTATTAATATTACACTATTTTTCTTAATAAACTTTTTTTCTGACTGTGTCCAGAATAATATAAATAGGCTTCATATTATGATTAGCTAATTCTCTCTGTTTGCAATTTCTTACCTCCCCCCAGTTTGTTCTGGAGAACAGCAGTAGGGAGGACAAGCACGAGTGTCCGTTTGCCAGGAGCAGCATAGAGCTCACACTCATCCTGTGTGAAATTCTTCGTATCGGAGAGCCTCGTAAGTGAACTTCTACCTGCAGCTGCCACAAAGCTATAATTTCTGGTCAGATCATCTCTGAAACTGACAGTCTCATATTTTGCTTTTGTTTTGGGTCTTATCAGGGCTCTTAGTTTGTAGTAACTCATAATTTACAGAACCCAAATGGTAATTGCGTGTGTCTTCCCCTTGTAAGTCGCTTTGGATAAAAGCATCTGCCAAGTAAAGTAAAGTCTCCATCCTGTCCTGTGTCCACAGCCTCGGAAACAGGATCTGATTACCACCCAATCTTCTTCAGTCAGGACCGGCTCTTGGAGGAGCTTTTCTGTGTCTGCATTCAGCTGCTAAACAAGACCTGGAAGGAGATGAGAGCCACACAAGAAGACTTTGACAAGGTAGGATACCTGAAGCTTCGGCTGGCTGGGACCTTTTTGTGTGGAGTTTGCAGTCTTGTTCTGATGGATGTGTGTGCATGGGTTTTCTTCAGGTTCTGCATTTTCCTCTCACAATGAAAGAAAGGCAGTTAATTAGTGATGCTAAACTGGCCATAGATGTGAATGTGAGCGTGAATGGTTGTCTGTCAGCCCTATGATAGACTGGTGACCTGTGCAGGGTGAACCCCATCTCTCACCCAAAGCTCAGCTGAGGTTTGAGGCACAACCTATCACATTTTAGTACATGTGTACTGGAAAGTTTGTGCTACATCCCGGTTGTACTTCAGCAGTGTCCCACTATCTATTCAAGAAAATCTGATCCAAGGAAGGAACCAGCAGGAACAAAACAGTTCAATGGCAGATGATGCAATAATCCGTCTATGACACAGGCTGTGTTTTCTCTGCTGTAGGTGTACAATTAAATACAAATGATGGTTTGTATTTGTGATCCCGCAACGTAGCTCATAACTGAGGGAGAAGGAGCTGAATTCGTTCGATGTACACTTTTTCATGGTCAACAAGCCACTTAATTGTTTAGTTCTGATAGAAGTGCTTTAGGATGAAGGTTGAATCGAGCTCTTCCCACACAGATGGGAGAGATTATTGCTTTGCTAAGGGCGATTTCTATGCTCTGCATTCTTTGTTACACAAACAAGTAAATGTTGAATTGTTGGTCTAGCATGGTTCAGTGGCTTGTTGACTCTGACTGTGTGTTTTAAAAAATGACACAGTGTTTCGGAGCCAAGTCTACTGGCCACAGCTGGTCTGTTTACTGCAAATACTGCAAGGAAATCCTGTGACAATGTTGTGCTTCCCATGGAACACTTAGCCTCATTTTTATACTGCCATTATTTCAGACATATATCAGATTTACGTTAATGAACTATGAAAACCTTATTTATAAAAATGTAACACAAGAATAGAGCAGAGAGTTTGCATTTAGGAATACACAGTTGCCTTACAACCACAATGTAGTACTTGTGTTATGGTAATAGGTTGAGCAACATGGTCCTGTCTGTGAGAAATATTGAGGTTCCAGCCATCCTGAAAGAAACTGTGGTAGAGCTTTTGTCCTGAGACACATTTAAAAATCACACAACCATCCGTCCTGAACAGAATGCTTTCGCTAGCCATAAAACTCAGTGACCCTTTGACCTCTCAGGAGCAGGCCAGTGTCCTGAGCCCCAGGCCAACAGACCGACCTTTTGTTTTTGCCCATGGCCCCCTACCCAGTGAGCACTGGGGCAAGGACAAAGGGGCATTAGGTGGACAAAGAAGCGTGGTGGGCGGCAGAAACAGAGGGAGAAGGAGACCAGGAAAACAAAGCACTCAGGCCATCAGCAATAATTACACAACAGAAGCTATGTAAAATCAGAGGGCTGGACTACAGGGAGTGGAGTGGGAGAGAAACCAAAGAAAAAGAGAGGTGGTGGTGGTATATCGAATATGTACAAATTTAGATTTTGTTACTTACTGAAAGTCTATGTTAGTGTGACTGAAACTGCACACATATTCCTTACATTCACTTGTGTGTATGTATTTGTGTAACTCTATTCATCGCCTGTGATAACGGTCATCTTCCATGAGCATACGCACACACACGCACACACACATACAGCATACATGCACATGATGCAGGGATTTAGGGAACAGAGACAGCTGCCAGTCATCGCTCCTATTGGCCCATTGAGCTAAATGACAGAGGGGCTGGACAGGAGCGGTGTGCACTGGTTTGAGAGCATCAGGGTGTCTGTTTATAAAACATCTACAGGCCTGTACCTCCTCTGTCATGTAGCTGATCACTGTGTCCCTCTTGCTGACTTTTGTCGTACTTTTTCACTTCCATTTCTCTGATTGTTGGAAAGAGGTGGAATTTGAAGTTGGGACTGAAATATTTATCAAAATTGCCAGCTCTGAAGAATAAAAGATGGAGGTAAGATTGGGTTGTTTGTTTTCTTGATTGTAATGTGTTTTGATTTGTACTGACTGATAAGTTAATTGGCAGTTTATATCAAATGTTTCAGGTGTGTGTGTGTGTGTAAAAAATAATAATAATAAAGGGATTTCCATCCATAATCCAACCTAACTTGTTAAAAAAAAGGTGGCACGGTGAGAGTTAAGGTGACATAACAGTGTCAAGTGCCTGTCATGTGAAATGGGGCTGAAACAAGTCGACGTAATCAATTACGTAAATACGTCTATTTGCGTGGAATGCGTCACAACGGCTAACATAGCATCCCGCTTTCTAAGGCTGCTGCAGGTCCTTTATCTGCACATAGATAAATAATACGAGCGCATTTCTGATTACAATCAGCACTAGCAATGTTGTCATTAGCGTTAGCAGCGTCTCATCCCTGCGTGTTTGGTGTGTTCAGGGACAGCACAAAGTGTAGGTTATCTGCGTTTCACAAACAGTCGATCCCAAAAAGCTATCCCT
>JAUMHL010000027.1:5677462-5727376 GCA_032362345.1 Sandelia bainsii | reverse complement strand
CGCTGAATATAGTAAATAATATCTTTCCTAATTAGGCCTACCATGCATAAATCTTAATGTCTGTCATGAACAGTATTATAAGGTGAAAGTTGATCTATGTAATGGTTCCTTCAATCATAGATTTCATGTTAAAATAAGTTATAAATATACTAGCTTTTCTGATTATTATTGATGAGCAAGTTAGCCAAAGGATTAATCAGTTGATCAAAAAATAACCCACAAATTCAGTCAAAAAAATTGTTTGTTAGTTGCAGTCTTAATGCGTTGATGGGCACTGGAATTATTTTGGCTCAGGTAGCTTGAGTTTTTTAATTCCTGCATGTTCAAACATTATCATGGTCAGGACAGGACAGGATTTCACTGTCTGCACTTCCACATGGATCGACTCTTCAAGAAACAACAACAAGCACATTTCTGGATTGTATTGTCAGATTGCCACAGGATTGAGATTTCTACTTTTGATTTGACATGTAAATCACTGTGTAACAAATACACTGGTGTAACAGTTTTGTTGTTTGAGCATACAATTGTGTGTCTGGAAAGGGCTACAGTATAGTGAATGGGTCAAATTACACTTTAGTCACTGATTGTTCACAATTAGTCTAACTGGGTGTGAACAGGAATGATCGAGGTCAGCAGAGCTGCATGGGTGAGGACAAATAGTTCTGGAGTTGTCTCATAGCACTATAGATTTTTTTATATAGATTTTCCACTATTTACAGCTGAGGTGCATATAATGAAGGGAGCTATAGATTTTGCTAACATGGAAGCAAACAGTTTGACCAGCTGCCCTGAGCTCTTTTTTTCAAGGTAACCGGAGTCGCCCTCATCTCTCTGTGTAAGCTTCAGTTTAACAAGCCGTGGAGAAAACACACACACACACACACATAATCACATGAGTGTAATAAATGCTGAATCAGTGCTATAGAAAATCATTCTGAAGGGACTGGTTCACAACTTTGTTTTTAACTTATAACTGTTCCCAGTAAAATGACCCCCAGGCTTGTCATTGATCATGCTGATTGTGCATGGTTATGTTGAGGGTGGACGTAACTGGGGTAATAAAGAGTGCACTCATCAATGACCAGCCCTTGTGTGGGTAAGAGAGGAGCGGAGGTGGGCTTACTTGATTGGACAGTATGAACCAGAAGACAGCCGGCTCTTCAACTTAAAACTAATATTAGAAGTAGGCAGGAAAATATAAATAAATCTGAGCCAATAGCTGTGGTGGAATGGAGGAGAGGAAGTGTTTATCCTGACTGAACAGCCAGTAAAGTACATTTAGTTCATGGTCCTTGTTATGTCCTGTCTGGAAACAGCAGATTTGATCATGTAGTTCTTAAAGGCTACAGCTGATGGTTACGGGTGTTTTATTATTAATCCAAATGGAACAGTACTCCATTTACACTAAAAGGTGTACCAAGTGTTTCTGTATATCTGTAATTTTGAAAGAACTTGTTCTTTTTATGACACTGTCCTTGCTGTGTGTGTGTGTGTGTGTAGTGTCAAAGAACATCAGCTCCTGTTTGCCTGCCTGTAACATGGCACAACACAAAGTGGAAGTTGGGCAGTAGGGTTATTGTTGGACTTCATATTATGTCTATGTGTTCACTTGAACTTCTACAAACTGAAAGTTCACTCTCGGTCATGGAGACGGTAGTGAAGCAGACTTAGACCTGTAACTCCATCTCACAGTCTGCATCAGTGGATGAAGGCTTAGAAATAGCAAGTAAGAGGAGGTTTGAGTTTGACTGCATAATAATAAAAAAATGTTGATTCAATATAAGAAATTGTGGAGACTAGAAGGAAGGTTCTGGCCCACTCAACACTCATAACACATCACACTATGAGAGAGTTAAAGTTTATTGCTTAACTACCTCCAATTGTTCTGTTGTAGACTGAGGAGAGCTTAATGAGACAAAGCACAAATAGCAAGTACAGTCCCCTCCAAAAGTATTGTAATGTTAAGACCAATTCATGTGTGTTTGCCGTACACTAAAGACATTTAGGTTTTAGATCAAAAGATGAAACATTCACATACACACAGCTTTTATTTTCTAGTATTTATATCTACATATATTAAACAACGTAGAACATAGCACCATTTGTATCAGATGACCCTAGTTTTAAGTGAGCAAAAGAATTTGAATATGTGACCGTGAGACCGATTGTTTAAACATAAATGGCTCTAAATGATAACTCTTGGTTTTAGCCTTGGGTTATAACTGTGAAGACGGCATGTTTTATGAAGGTTAAGTCAACATGAAGACCAGCATGCTGACTGTGGGAAAATAATCTGAGTAAAGAGGGAAAAACAATAAAGGCATAGCACAAAAACTGGACATAGTCAATACAATAATTTGTGTACCAACTAACATATATAGAAGAGGTCAGCCAAGGATAACAATACCTTTAATTTAAGTGATCTGATACAAAACTTGCTCCATGCTCTGTGTAGTTTTATATATCTAAAAAAAAGAAATTCTGAACTTTAGACTCATATTCATCTATTGCGTCAGTTTACGTCAGTATACAGCAAACACTAACAAACTGTTCTATTATTCATAGAGCTCACCAGCACACAGGTATTTAGCCTACATGCAAGTGTGTTTAAACATCTCTCCATCTGTGTGTCTTTATCTCCAGGTGATGCAGGTGGTGAGGGAGCAGATCACCAGGACGTTGTCCAGTAAGCCAACCTCCCTGGAGTTCTTCAAGAGTAAAGTTAACGCTCTCAACTACAGCGAGATCCTCAAACTGCGGCAGACAGAGCGACTGCACCAGGAAGAGACTCTCGCTCCACCTGTGCTGTAAGAGAGCAGGATATTTAGGGACTAGATACCTCTCCTTGTTGCCTTGTTTTCAGCCTTTGCTTTAGCTACAATGCAGAAAACCCCTTTTCAGTTTCAGTTTATTTATTTAGTGCCAAATCACGATGAGAGTCACCTCAAGGCACTTCACGCTACATGGTTTAAGACCTTAGAATATAACAATACAACTATAAACCTAACAATCCAGTAACACAAACTGCTCTCCCTTAACGAAATGTGGATTCTGTTGTAATTTAGCAAAGCATTTTAAAGCCTTTTGTTCAGTGTGTGTCTGTGTTTCTTTCTAGCGAGCTCAAAGAGCGCCTGAAGCCAGAGCTGCTGGAGTTGATCCGCCAGCAGAGACTCAACAGATTGTGTCAGGGAACGATGTTCAGGAAGATTACCCAACGACGCAGACAGGGTGAGAAGCATGCACAATCACAAACCATTAAGACACACTGTCTTGTCTAGCTAACCCTTTTCTTTTCTCCTCAGACAAACTGTGGTACTGCCGCTTGTCACCCAATCACAAAATGCTTCACTATGGTGATGTGGAGGAAGACACAGACAATCCACCAATAGAAACACTCCAAATGAAGAGTGAGTTGAAGCTGGGCGAAGGCTGGACAAATGCTTAGATTTACAAATTTTCTGTGTTCACATAAATAAAAAACATACATAATGAAACTGTTCATAGCTGGAGACCGAATAACTTGATCTTCTGTGTTTATTACTCTTTCTCACAGTCCCAGTAGCAGATATCAAAGGGCTGCTGACGGGAAAAGACTGTCCTCACATGAAAGAGAACAAAGGCAAACAGAACAAGGTCGAACACTCTTATCTTTTCAGATTATGGTCATGTTCCCTTGCCGTTGGCTGACATAAACCAGAAGTCTCTATGTTTGCATGTGTGTTCTTGGGCGTGTCCCTCACTGTAGGAGGTGCTGGACCTGGCATTCAGCATAACATATGACGTAGAAGAGAGCAGTTTGGACTTCATCGCCCCCTCCAGAACTGATGTGAGTCCACTACATGATTCAAAGTGTGATATTTACTTTTAATCATGCATCTTTTATACTTGATTCTTCCCCAAATCTTCAGAAAATGTATGGAAACATGTCCCTCTTTATCAGTGTGTATGGTAAGAATATACAGCATATTTAATATCTTTCTTCCTCTGTCAGTTCTGCCTGTGGACAGACGGATTAAACGTTCTCCTGGGCCGAGAGATGAGCAGTGAATCCATGCGCAGCGAGCTGGAGATCCTCCTCTCTATGGAGATTAAGCTGCGACTCCTGGACCTCGAGAACGTCGCCATACCTGACAGTGCGCCAGTGGTCCCCAAACCTCCGAGCAACTACAACTTCTGCTATGACTTCAGCCACAATGAGCAGTAGAGTGGGTGCACAGGCTGGAGCTTAACTATGATGAGTGACTGTGTAAATGTATGTGTGTGTGTGTCTAAAACAAAAAGTGTGGTTGTGGTGAGATTTGTGTACATGTACTTACTCCTATAACAGATTTATAACCCTGATCTTGGATTTTTCTACTGTGGCCTGGTCACCTACAACCAAGTGAAGCCATGGACAGAGAACACGCGTGGAAAGACTTTTATCTCTCTTAGACTACTACAGCAGAACTGTTTGTTTCCAACTGCACCAATGTCTTTCACTCTCTGGAAACTTCAATAGAGACTCGGATAAATTAGATTCTTTGTTTTACAATACAACCACTCAGTTACTGGTACTTTAATTTAGTTTTATAATCAGATTTTTATTTCTAAATATATCTAAAACTATGTATGCTACATGGAATACCCTGTGTGTGTGAGGCTGCTTTTTACTGGTTGAGGCTTTAGCCACTTGGTCGCAGAAGGCTGCGTGTGCTCATTTATGTTAAATTCTTGTATTATGTTTTTATTGGGGGGGGGCATTAACTAGACCAAAGTGTATTGTCAGAATGTGACTCACTCCTGCTATAGTATGTTTTCAGTGGCTGAAATATACCTAGAGGTACCCACCTTTGTACGGATCCCAGTGGCTCAATGATTATTGTGGAGCAGAGGTCTGAAAGCTCCGTTTGTCTTTTTTTTAATAGCATGCAGATCTGCATTACGTACCAGGCTGACTTTTTTTTTTTGTTCTTAAGAGTATTAATTGGCAAGTGCACCTTTACCACAATAAGCGATTTGAAAAAGAGGAAAAAAAACTTGCAACAAGTTTTATCTCGAGCCAACAATCAGCCTTGTTTGTTTGACTTTAGGTTTACGTGAACTGTCTTGGATCAGATCCTGTATTAACTCTGAAACATTTTATACAAGGTACTAATTATATTGTGATGGAGGCGAGATGTTCTCAACTCAGCCATTCAGTGGTGACACTCGATGCAGCTACTCAAGAACTGACAAAAGTCCACAGTGTATCTACAGTGTGTTTGAGTGTTTTGTCTCTTTTTTGTATCACATTATTACATAGTCACGACTGTTCTCCATGGTGTACTTCTGACACACAACCCCGTGAGATGTTATTATAATCATGCACTTTGCGTGACTTACCACGAATAAACTGTTTGGTTTATCCCAAGAAAAAAAACAAAACAAGTGTGTGTGTGTGTATGATTTACTAATAACGTAGTAGCCAAAAACTGGTTTATTTATAAAATCAAGATCTTTTATACTTTTCTTTACAGCCTACAAGTGTCCCTCTGTCAGTGCATCATATACAACATCGTTCAACTATGTGCATACATTAAAAAGGGTTATTATACTTTAATAAGTCTACAGTGCTTAAGCAAGACCAAAAAGAAGATCTGTTCTTTCAGATGAATTCAAGACTCCAGTTCTGTTATGGTAGTAGTAATAGCAAATATCCAGAGGCTTTCTTAAAAAAATGTGACTTGATTTGTCTGCTGTTTGTGGGATAATAGTCCCTTTCATAATTTTTACATGCTTATCACATCTCCTGATAACACTGGCAGTTTTCCAAGAACTAATAAACAATTTGAATTATGAATAAGAAGTCTGTCAATGCAGCACACGGAGACAGACACGCTGCCGATGCCCTCTAACGGAAGAGTAATAAATGAGTCTCAAAAAATGAACTGTAAATTGTTTCCCCATCACTTTGGAGTAATTGTCTTTCATCTTGGTCTAAATGCTGAGGAAACTATTCAACCACTACTTCACTTCATCTATCATCTTTCCTCCAGCAGCACGACACCGTCACTGTTCGCTCATGTTATACAGAAACAAGAAATGTCATTATGCAAAAGCCATGTAGTACATAGGAATTTACTATGTAGCTTGGTTGTCACTTTAAGTGACATGGGTAAAAATTCTTAAATATATATTTAAATTTTCATATATATTATTAACAATTAGCCTAAATCTCAAAAAATGTCTGAGAAGACATCTGTCATTTGTTTTTTCTGCCTAACCTCCAGTTATAAAAGTATTTTTGGAGACATTTTGAAATTAAAAGCACTTTGTTAATATAACAAGCAAAATCTCTTATTTGGGAGACATTTATAGTACCTACTTTCCATTTCATGTTCTTATTATGATGAGAGACAACAAGAATAATCTTACTGTGAGTACTTCTGTGTCTTAGTCTTCAGGATTGTGTTCAACTTTTACACCAAAATACAAAGTGAAACACTTTTCTTAGATCAAATCGGTGCCCTCAGAGTTGATGAACCACATGAACTGAGCATCAATGTTACATCCAAACTTTTTCCCCCTAGATGCAGGAGTATATGTTTTTCTTAGGTTGTAGTCAGGGTGGTGTGTTTTTAGTCATTCATTTTTGTCTGCATTGTCTGACATTGTTTGAATCCAAGCAGGAACATACTTAGAAAATGTTTACCCATACAGGCAGAAGAACTTCTATACTGGTTTACTGTGTACCTGCCCTATACCTAAGAAATTAAATTCAAAATTCACTCACAGGATGTGGATTACAGGCTATACAGTAGCTCAGACTGTAAATTGACAACTTTTCAATATTTCCTACAGTTCTTGTGCAAATTGTTGAAGTGTGTGAGACTCATGGTGTAGGCTTTGGTCAGCAGACTGAAAAGATCCCGCGGTCACACAGGACCTTCAGTCAGTCAGAGTGTAAGATAAAGATCGGCCCCACCTATGAATCTGTAGTGGACATTTTCCAAGAAGGGCAGCTGTGATTGAAGGAGATCCACTGTTGTTACAGAGATGTTTTTGCACCTTGAGACGTCAAGTGTTCTCAGACGTTTACAGTGTCGCGCCAGGAGGAACAAAGATCTGTGAGGTTTTAATGTCAAAAGCTTAGGAAATATCTTTGGTTACATATGCAGTATACTGTGTGTGAGGTTGTGTGCCACTCACCTGTCAGTGATGTTATTACAACAGGAGAGGTAGAGATGCTGCAGTCTGTGGAGGTACGGGGCGGCTTGTGCCACGCCACAGTCGCTGATACCCGGGCAGTGGCTGAGATCTAGGCTGGTGAGACTGCGGCAGTGCCAGGCTACTGATGCCAAGCTGGCGTCAGTGATCTCTGGCAGCATGGACAGAGACAGGCACTGGAGGTCTTGGTAGCGCACCACCTGAGGAGAAGTCACAATTTGAGTTTCCAAAATATTCTGCATTCCTGCTCTGAACTGAAACATCTGTCACCCTCCCACCTGTGTGATGCTGCTGTCAGTGAGTTTGGCGCAGGCAGAGAGGTCCAGCTCCTGCAGCCTGCTGAGAGCCAACAGTGAAGCTCCAGCCTGTTTTCTGAACAGCTCCAGGTCATTCTGCGTCACCAGCTTGGGTCGCTCCTCAAAAGGCAGACGAGGAGGCTTGAAGAAGCCCATGTTGCCAAAGGTCCTTGTGAACCTGGGACCCTTGTCTCCCTGTAGAGAGTAGAAGATTACTGTAACAGCTATAACACCTTTCACTACAAACACTGTAACTTTAAGGGTAAAAGGAAAGCTCTTCTCCTGTCTGTCATTCTCACCGTCTCATCAGGCTCACACTTGGTTGTTTCTACCATCCCTAGAAGACCCCAGTCTGTGACTTCTTTACACCAGCCAAGCCGCAGAACTACAAGCCTCTGCAGGTAGGTGGCAATAGCACACACAGACAGGTCCGTCACGTTGACGCATGACGTCAGGTCCAACTCGCACAGAGTATCCCCAAGAAGCTGGGCAAGAGAGAAAACTGCAAGATCCTGAAGAGAGAAAAGGAAAATGTTCTGTTTTTTCTCTAATTTTTCACACAAACGCAGCACATGAAAACACACAGACACTCACTGACCTTAATGTAGGTGCAGCTCTTGAGGGTGAGCCTCTCCAGCTGTGCTCTGGCAGCACCGGAGCCCGTCAAGCCTTTCACCATCTCTGCACCGCTGATGTGCAGACACTCAGACAGATCAAGACTCGTCAGGGATGGCACAGACAGCAGGTCGGCGAGGCCTGCAGGAATCATGAAAAAATGACTTAGAAGTATAACACATTTTCTAGCAGACAGTGGGATACCCTGCATCCTGTGAATTTCATGTGATCAACAAAATTTAAATCCGCTTTGTTTTGACCACTTGAGGGGCAGTGCAACAAGCTGTAAACGCAGCAGTTACATCACATATCACAATATGGCGAACATTCAGCTAGCAGTCGTGACCACGAGGAAATACTGGCCAGACAGAAAAATTTATTGGATGTAATATTGCATTTGCTCCCAAGAGGATGATTTCTAATAGTTACACTGACCACCATCAGTGTAAATCATCTAACACCAGCGTATGGGCACAGTTTTCACACGAGAAATGCTAAAATCTAATTGTCACACTGCCACAAAATGTTTAGAATACATTTGTTCTCCCCAATGGATGAACCCAACAGGATAGAACATTTAGTTTAGAGTAGATGTTGTTTTGTGCTGTGGGATGTTAAGAACACTATGGAAACTAGAAGGGTTTGGGACTGTTAGCTGTACTACAGTTAAAAAGTAAATAATCTAAAATTCTATGATAAGCACAACAAAAATATACTCTGGGCACCTTTTTCAGTGATCCTCCAGTCACGGGACAACGACAGGTGTGTCAGTGACTTTAGGCCCCATGCTATGGCTTCAATAGACCTGCTGGTCAGCTCAGTGCAGGCACTGATGTCCAATCTCTGGAGATTCGGCTGGTGCTTCACCAGAACCTCCACTGAATAGTCAGTTAGCTCCTTACAGCCATGCAGACACAGTTCCTCTAAGACCACATTCGGAACCTAGAACAGAAAAATATCAATATATGCGTCTATCTATGAGGACAAGCAACAACATATGTCATGTATAAAATCTTAACAAGTGAAAATGCAGGCAGCTAAGGAAATATCGTAACTACTCAACCAATAAAGGAGCTGTTGCTGACCTGTGCTAAAGTGCGCAGTGACTCAGGGGTGATGGAGGTTCTGCTGAGGTCCACGGCTACTAGAGTAGATTTCTGCTGTGATAACAACCTCCTCACGTTCCTCAGCGACAGTAAGGCTGATGAGTCCTCGACAGCTCCCACCGGGCACCCTCGATACGGGTCAAACTCAAAAGCGATATGGCAGCCAGCCAGTGAGAGACGACGGAGGTGTGGGGTGCAGCCGGTGAGCCGATTGAAGGTAAGGTCAGACAGGTAGCGCAGGTCGGAAAGGTCCAGCTCCTCCAGACCAGACAGAGCTGACCTTACCTGGATCAAGAAAACGAAGTTTGACCTGAAATTAGACCATAATTTCTGTCATTATGTCAGCAAACACAGTGACAGAAATTACTGTGAAAGGTGACACTGACTGTGCCCGCCATAATACTGAGGGGAATCATCCTCATGATTATATTTAATCACTGCCAACACCTTTTATTTAATCAGATGAATACAGGAAATGTAATGTTCTACTAGAGGTGTGAAGAGCGGTGACAGCAGAAATAATTTAGAAAAATGTTAATTAGTTAATATTTATATTCAAAATAATAATCACATTTGCAGATTAATACATTTAACTACCTTAACAACAAACATCTTAACAACACCAGTTTGCATACATTTTACTATGTTAGTGAAACTTAGTTAAAACAGCACTTATCGCTCCTCCACCAAGTTAGTTATATCAGATATCAGTTAATTAATTCAACATGCTGTGGTTTTTAGTTTCATTTTGTAGTACCTGCAAATTTACATGATGGTTTCACAGAAAATTATACATTTCTATGCCATATTTATTTATAATATTGTAAAAGAAATGCTAAATATGTGATACCACTCTTATCTCCATTTGGTCCATTAAGTAGTGACTGAGACAAGGTGATGATGAGATTCTTCCTCACTGTGGAAATCTCTTTGGTTCCTTTGGTCGTATGTTTAGGACCGTTATCCCACTGAATGACGAAATGTTATCCAGTGAGTTTTGATGCTTCTGTCTGAATCTGAGCCGCAGAATTCTCCTGTATACGTCTGTATTTATCACGTCGCTTTTGCCAGCAGTGAAACCATCAGTTAATAAGGTGGGTGCTTTGGGTCATGAGCTGTTCCTTTTTTTTGTGATTTGACTTTTGTTTCTATTCACACAACTTTGTTCCTTAATTTTACCGGTTTGTTTTGTGTATGTCTTCGGAAAGAGGGTCAGCAGAGGCTTGTATCTTGTGGTCACTCCTCTGAGATTATGCTAAATTCTTTTTCTTGATTGATGAGAAGTAAACGTGTACGTGTCTATCACGATGCCTACTACTTGCTTCGTAGTCACAAATGGGTTTTTCTAAACCATGGAAAATATTTTCCATCCACAAGTTGTTTGCCATTTTCTAGTTTTCCTGTGCAGACATGCTTTTATTTAGAATTTACCCAAACGTCAATATGGGTAAATTAACTACCTTTCATATCTCTCTGATAAAGTTTTGCTTTTCTTCACTGTCATCTTCTTCACGTGCAAGATCTCCTCTTTAATGATTATGCTTTGATAGGCTTAATTATGAACTTTGCTCAACTCAGTGGTCAAACTCAACCTGTCATCCTGCTGTTACATGTGTTAAAATATAATACCTGCTGTCTGTGCTCCTCTCTTGAGAGGAAAGTTCCAGACATGAAGAGGCTGTCCAGGCCCGTGAGGTCCAGCCTTCGGAGGGAGGTGAGACGAGGAAGGAGAGCCAGCAGAGAGGCCTCTGTAATACTGCTACCAGGCAGAGCCAAGCTCTCCAACTTAGAGCCCAGACATAGACCCACCTGAAAAGAGACAGATACAAAAAGAGACAGTGGACGGAATCACAAAAAGGAAGAAAGGTCATGGTAAGAGCGGTAGGCCAAGATGAGAGCAGGCATTGCTGTTTCATTCACTACCTACTCCTTTCACACCATAAAAAATTACACATTCACAGTGAGTATTATGGTCATAGCTTCATCAACTTCCTTTAATAATCCTACTTCAACAAGTACATGCTAAATAAATGTATACACTGACAGATTAAACTTTATCTTTCCAAGTAAGGAAGGTGTTACAGCTTGGTACACACATTGTTTTAACAGGAAATTCAATATTCACGTGCAAATACACACATTACTGTGATAAGGGTCAATAAGAGTGAATTCTAAAGTAACAACGGCAACTGTGTTGAACTTTGGACCACTATGTGTCTAATTATGACTGTGCTATATGCTGGTCAGTGTGACAGGAAGTAAAAACTGCAACATAAAACAAATGGCAACAGTGGTAACATGCAAATAATCAGGACAGAGAAAAACATATTTAAATGTTCTTATACTTCAATGTTAGTATTTCAGGGTTGAGACTTTTATTCTTGTCTGGTGGTGCTGTGATTTTGAGATTAATAAAATCCTTTCAACTTTGTTTAGCGGACCAGAGGTGGGCGAAGTCTCACAACCCACAAACAAGTGTGTGATCATTTGAATTGAAAACACAAAACTAGCAGAAATAAATCGTGGGAAAGTCGCTCTCTATATGTCAGCAGCATGATAAAAAAACAATTGTATTTGTACAGAGAGTAGACAAATGTAAACGCTGACATTCAGAAATACAAAGCACTCATGTGTTTTTATTCATAACAGCATACTGCACCTCCAGAAGCAGTGATCTGGACATACTGAAGCCATCGAGCTGCCTGATGATCAGACTGCAGCGTGACTTGTTGCCCAGACCCCTCACCAGCTCCAGGGAGGAGGCCGAAGCCGGGAAGCAGAAGGTGACGTTCTTCTGCACAAGGAGAGACAGACACAGAGCTTAACTCTGCCCTCAAGCTTGTATAAGCGAGCAGATCATTCCACAGTCACTTTTCAATGAGTCACTGGAGAAACGTATTATGTAAATTAATCATAGAGACACACTGAGGGCTTTATGTGGCCTCAGTCTGTCTCTACTTTGCAGCACATTACCTGAAAACGCAGGTCCTGGCTGGCATGATACCAGCTGCGGCAGACCAGTGAGGCTTCCTTCCTGTCTGAGGCGTGAAGAAAGCTCAGAATGTACACTATGATCTATAAAAAGACAAGGAAACATTAGCAATAGCATTAGATAACTTTAAAGCTATTGACTTTGGATCTCTTCCAGTGTTACCTGACACCATTTTACAGAGTCAAATGACAGCACAGGGTATGAATGAATGACATATTGTCCTGTGACACAAACAGTAAATCATAACACATACCAGCAGAAGACTGTGGCTCTACTGGTAGCTCCTATATATGTGCTGCTGTAACCTGCAACCTGCTTGTTGCTACTTATACAAACAGGCTGTTTCAACAACAAAGCTGATTTTGTCACCTCAGTCTTTTTTTTTTTTTTTTTTCTGACCAATAATGAACTCACCTCCACAGGCAGCTCAGGTGTTTCGACCACGTCCTCTCCATCGCTGTCTTCCATCTCAGCTTCTCCTTCGTTGTTATAAAACACTCCAGACCATCACATGTGCATCAGCTGCACGTCCACTCGCTAGCTGCACAAAGTACAAAAAAAGCTGTTCTTAGTTAATTAACGTTAGCATTTAAGCTAATAGCCACTAAGTCATGTGAAGCCGACAATTCGCCTCATTCGTATCCGTTAACTAATCCATAAAATTACCTATTTCAGACCAATGGAAGCCAGTAACGAGCTATGTTGACTCCTCTCTCTAAGCTACCTTCCACGGCACCAGAGATGCTACATTTCCGCCGGGAGAGTGACTTCAGGTGGATCAGCTGACCGCAGTGGGAAAACACTGTGACGTCAGGGAGCGGAGCATCGTGGGAAATGCTGTTTTCGTTCTCTAACAACGAGTGAAAACCACAGTGAGTCGGGTAGTTAACCTATTTTCCAGTGGTTTAGGTCAAAGCGTGAAACGAATCACACACACACACACAAACACACAATACATGGACATGAAAGTCAAACATTTTTCCATTTTCATATACTTTTTGCTTATACTGCACTATATTTCATTTGGAACATTAAATGTGCATTATTAATACAAAATATAGCCCAACCAGATTATGCTATAAACTGTGATGTGTTTTTTACATTAACTGTGACGTAGAATAGGTTAAACAGTACATCACCTAGTTCTAGCTCAGCTGCAGCAGTAGTGATGCACAGTGACGCATCAGGAATTATAATCCAATAATATATAATTATATAATAATTCTGCATAATGAGTACTTCTTAAGTGTATTTTGATACGTAAACATGTGCTCTTACTTGTTTTTCTGCACTGTGGAATTGCTACTACAGCAAGCTGTTATCTGTTTGATATGACATTTATATAAATGACCACTATTACACTATTAGCAAATTAATTTATTTTTTTTAATTTAAAATTTAACAAAAATTAAACGCCTGTTTTCTTGTCAGGTAGAAACAGGTTAAATCAGTAAACATTTCCTCGCTTTCTCTGCTTCCCTTTCATTTTTGCTGTTTTTGTTTGTGGTTGGTTTTCAGGTTGTCTCATTGTTTGTCAGGCAACGTGGTGACTGCAGGTCACACATAAAAGTCTGGATAAAACATGCAGAAAACAGTCATTTATTTAAAAAACACCAACAAAAGACAGTGACAAAATTGAGTTAAAGGGCATTATTATCTACACGTACATTTGTTAGAGTCCAGTTTATACAATCATTGCTTTTCACTTACCACACACACACACACACTCTTACATAACCATACAGGAGAAACAACATTGATATTCCTTTCTACAGATTGTCTGGCAGTATGGTTAGCTGGTTTATGCGCCCATCTTCTGAGGCTGTTTCAATAAACAAACCATCTAGACAAAAAAAATAAAATACAAAAGTCATAATTCTTATACCATTACTTAGTCATAATCACATTTACAGCACAAATGAAAAATTACACATTTCTAGAACATTTACATCTCAACTCACTGCACTTTACATTAGTGGGAAAATGAAAACATGATTAATCTACATTTAAAAAACAAATGTATGTACATTATTTTACAAAAGAAACAGAAAGAACATAAAAATAAATACATACAGCTAGCTTTACATGTACTGATGGCTACAGTTTTAAGTTAGATTCACGATTTAGAGATGACAAATGTATATATTTATATATATACATATATATGTATTAGCAGGGAGAATACATTGTTGAGGTAATAAAAGGCTAGGTGATGTTTGAATTTGCTATGCTTGAAGTTGTGATGGTCAGAGACAGACTGAGAATTTATTTAAAAGGATCTAAGACAACATATATTGGTAACACACAGTATGATGGAAGTAATGAATGATATACGGTGATCGAGTTTTCAAAGCTTGTAAAACTTGTAAAAACAGCAGTGCAAGCTACTCACACCGACACAACACAAAGGTTAATACAAGGCATTATGTACTTTTAAGTTTACCAAAGAAAGTGTAAACATTTAGCAGACAACAACAGCAAAAATATGTTCTCATTTTGAACGTATGAAATACAACAAGTTCGGTTTTGATCTGAGTTAACAGTTATGGCTTCACTATTCTGTCCCACACAGGATTCACTCATCGTACGTAAACTCATTGTAGACGATGAAAATCGTGTGCTTGAACTCTGAGGACGTAACCAGACGAGGAATGGCTTGTTCCTACATTACATGATCTAGTAATAAGATTAATAAAGATGTACACAGCGGGATAAGAACAAAACAGGGAGAGATATGGTTCAGTATGATAAGAGGCCAGAGGCCATACTGAAACTGTTCCCCACACTTTAGCAGATCTACCTGTCAGTAAGACATTTACAGTTTTTGGACATATATCTTGTCCCTGTATTCCTCGATCCTCTTTCCTTGTTTCATATTATATCCTATCACAACTTCTCTTTCCTCTTCCCAGGATTACTTTCTTCATCCTCACTGACACTCTCTATTTTTCTGTCCATGACGGGCATTTCCTCTGCATCACGTGTTGCAGAGTGAGGTGAGGCCGAGTTGTCTTTGCAACAAGCAGTGTGAAATGTCATGGAGCTGGCATAGATGGGTGACGGCGTGTCTGCATCTCTGTCGGAGCCGTGAGAGGCAGGAGGAAGGGAGGAGGAGATGGATGGCTGGAAGAGTAGAGTACAGTACAGTACAGTAGAGTAGAATAGAGTTAAGAGAGAGAGAAGAGGCTTGTCACTGTCACACGTGCAGGTTTATTATGTGTTGTTCTTAGGTTTAGAGTATGTTTACCTGTAATGAGATGCTGGATTTGTTGGTCTTCTCTTTGACTTTAGCCAGAGCTCCTTTAAGTCCAGAAGACCTCTCTGTCATCTCCAGTGCTGCTCTTAGCAGTTTGGGAGTCTCCACCCTGACGGGGGCAGCTGGGACCTGAGGTGCTTCCTTAGCCTCTTCTTTGGGCTCAGGTTTCTTTCCCTTGTTAAGCATCTTCCTGTGATTAAGATAGTAACTACTATCAGACTAATGAACCCTGTAATGACTATAAACATGCAGAGAACAGCTGCACTACTGGCCTCCGGGGTAGTTTAATAATGTGGTAATTCACGCAGTTCTCAGGCAGGATAGATACAGAGCATGACAAAAAAGATTTGATAACATATAATGCCATTTTAGTTTAACCTGGCCTTCTTGCGGAGCAGTTTCTTTGACTCTGGATAGTGGACCAGGATTTCATTCAGGTCTTTTTTGTCCAGGATGAAGAGATTGGCAAATCCATGAGCAATCACATTCGCTGTGCGTCTGTTACCTCCACCAACTGCAAGCAAACTGACAAGCCCAGAAACGATGTATGAAAACGACAATAGCGTTTGATATTTCAATTAGAGGAAAGTGTTTTTTCAGGTTTTAAGGAATTTGTCAGAGACCACTGAATACTAAGTTTCAAGACAGCTTAAAAATCGTGAAGCTGTATATAATTCAATTCAAAGTGCTTTTTTTTAATTTAAGACCAAATCTTTACCTGATCTCTCCAAATACTGATCCTGCTCTAAGAGTAACAAACACGGTTTTCCCATCTGGTCCTCCAACCACCTGCACCTCCCCCTCCTTTATGATGTACATCTCCCGACCCACCTCATCCTGAGTGGCAGACGATGGGAGACAGATAACACACAATAAAAATGGCCAAAAAAAACAAGAAAAAGTGTCATCATGCAGTGGTCTCCTTCAAGCAAAACACGAGAAGAATGCAAATGTACCTTTTTGCAGACATAATCTCCTGGCAGGTAGACAACAGAGCGTAGGCTTTTTAGCATGTCAAAGATCATCTGTCTGTCACAACCCTGTCAAGACGAAAAGCAGGTAGAGAAAACAACATATACTATAATGGTAAAATTCCACCATATGACATAATATGGCTTTTTCCCCACTCTCTGTCGCACCTGCAGGTCACTTGTTTGCTGCTTTAAATGTCAGCAGCAGGTCAGATCAGCTGTCGCTAACGTTAATTCCTCTACTTAAAATAATGACAAGACAAACGTGCAGTTGGCAGTGTGTGTACTTTCAACAATTTGGTGGAGAGACGGGCCTCAATATAGCAGGGCGACATGTAGTCAAATATATGATCCAATGTGACTTTTGTGATCCTTTACGCCGCTACTTTTGATTGATCTCAATGGCAGAAGCACTAGCTTCAGAAGATAGCTGGGTCTTAGAAACGACAGTAGTTTTATTTAGATGTGATGCTGGCTGAAGAACATATGACCTTTGTGTTCCATTATTTTGTAATTCCTACCTGAAAAAGTGGGACTTTGCTGACAATGGAGTAGTTGACATCTATAGCTATGTCCAGACGCATTTTATCTGGCAACTGAATCAGCAGCTCCTGCTCATCTAGATGGAAAACAGTGAGCGTTAAAGAATGACGGAAAGGTTAGCTGTACAAAACATACACAGACATGCACACAGCATGTTCTTCTTACCCAGCATGCCTTGAGATTGCCAGGTGTAGTTGTACCAGGTTTTGACACGATTCTGGACGTCTCTGGGGATACGATAGGACGACATGTATTTAATAGTGTTGTCCACACAGGAGCGGTAGTAGGTCTGAGCTGCTGTGGCTGCACCAACCACATCACGCATCTAAGAGACAAATGCCAATAAAAAAAGTTTGTTAATCTAAGTTAATTTTTGCACAAAGAAATTTATGATGTTTTAGTTTCTTTTCTGAATGAAGCACACGTGGGAAGCACAAATGTCCGAATTATAGAATATCGACAGTATATACCTTATAAATACTATATATATTTCTATACCTGCCCAATCATGATAGAGAAGACAAAGACTCCTACAAAGTAGTTGACAAGTTGGAAAACCATTTCAAATAGGGTGGTGGGTTCTGGCACACCCCCAATAGTGATGAGAGTCTTCACAGCATAGTAGTAACAGCGAATGTAACTGAGCAGAAAGAAAGACAGGAGACATTGAAAATGGCTTCAAGTGAAGTGAGGTACCATAGTAGTAGTTGTGTATGTGTACATGTGTTTATTTCACCAACCTGTTGCCTTCACCATTGTACACCCAACTGGTAGATCCAAGCCCTTCCAAGGCAGAGTACCAGTAGAAGAGACAGGAGTTACAGTGGAGACAGTAAAGAAGATAGGTGGTGGTACGGATCACCCTGAGCGACAGAAAGTGAGACAATGATCGATGCAATGAAAATCAAAAATCAATCACAGTATTTGTTGAGCTGTGTTATGAAGAGAACACATCACATCACAGTTACAAACTATAAGGTTGCAGCTGACCTGTAGATGTAGGCTTTGGTCAAGATGGCCTCTAGACGCTCGTTGAACTCAAAGAAGGAGTTGATCTGAGGAAGCATTTGGGGGGATGCTTAATGTGTTGTTTGCCAGAATGTTGATACTAGTTTAACGGGTTTTAAAGGGAGAATGGTTGAACCCTCACCTTCAGCAGCCTTGGTAAGCGGAGCATGGGGTTGATGCCAGTTAGAACATAGAAAAGCTCCAGAGGAACAAGGCTGGCCACATCAAACTGTAAAACAGGACAGTTTTACCTCCCTTATGTACTGCTTGTTGACTCATTCACTGATGCAAAGAAAAGTAGAATATACTCAAAAACACACTCAGGTGTTTGGTTACTTACCTTGAAGCGTTTGGTTTTTATGTAATTCTTTCTCGTTTCTTTTTTGTCAGTCTAATAAAAACAAAGATATTACTGATCAACAATGTATTTTAAAGTGAGCTGTTTTCATATACAAACAAATTATAATCTTTAATGCAATATACTGTATATAGGAGCCAGTGTCCACTGTCATTCTGTGATTTAAGATTTCCACCATGAGATAGTGCTCAGTTAAAGTAAGGGCTTCCAATGTTCCACTCACCACTATGTCCCCTCCACGAATAAACTGCAGGCGTGGCTGGAAGATGGTGATGTCCAGGATGTAAATGAGGTCACACAGATAGTCGGTCAGCAACCAGTAGTAAATATTTTCTGGAGTCTGGTAGGGGAAGGCCCAGCGCACTGGGATGAACCAAGCGTTCCAGTTCCATGCCAGGGAGACCAAAAACATCCACAGGACATATGTTACATCTGTGGAGAGGTAGACAGGTGAGGGGCACTAAACAATAAGAGCATTGACAGTGGTGCAGAGTCAGGACAGACTGGAATCATTCAGCATTCAAACAAGTGAAAGCACACCAAGCTAAATTTGCGTTAGGAAAATATAGGAAATGTATCTGTATCTGTATTACAAGATAGTACAGTAGATTTGCCTTTACCCAAACCTTAAAATCCATAATCATTGTATTCTGGTCATATAACACAATAAACACTCAAAATATTTCATGAGTGTTCAGTTTCTGTGGGGACGAGTATTAAACAGCTAAAGAGATGTGGTTTTCAAGTTAAACTCAACATGTTATTTTAGAAAGTTGGTCATAACAATGTGGCTGTAAAATCAAGAACCACTACATCATTTCTGAGTAGTTTGAGTAAAGATGTTTCTACTGCAAAGTACGGTAGGTGGCAGAGGGCGGTGTATTTGACTGGGTTCTCACTGGTGAAAGGGTCGATGCTGGCAGGGAAGCGGTAGTGTACACAGGCTCGTAGCCACCAAGGAGTTTTCACCTTGCAGCAGAGGCTAGACTGTTTCTCCTCTGCCCCATTCTCCTCTCCACCTCCTCCTCCACCTTCTTCTCCTGATGGACCTGCTTGTGTCTCCTTCTCTCCCCCATCCACCGGCTGAGCTCCAGGAGGAGGCTGAGGAGGAGCTGAAGGGGGGTGAGAGGGGAAGGGACAAGAAGTCAAAAAAACACATGAGAGAGATTTTTTAGGACACAAAGACTCACATCTTCTATATTTAGAAGAATTGGATTTGCAACACTTTTTCAATAATATAGTGCTGATTTTGTTCTGCAATAATACCCAACTTGAATCTACTCTATGATAGACGGTTCAAGGTATGGTTGTGACTTTTATGTGTGACGGTTTCCAACTGGACTCTTTTAATCTGCCATTAAAATGTACCTGAAACCAGCTGCTACCATCTACACAAGCCATTATCTCCTTTTTTTTTTTTTGACTTGTTTCACTCATCACACTCACTTCATGTGGGAGTTCAGTATGTGTGGCTGTGTGTATGTGTAAGCCGAGAGAGAAAAAAAAAGACAGACTCTCGCTCACAGGGGATGATGCTGTCTTCGTCTGAACTGTCGGGATCAATGAGTTTCTCTTTGGCCTTCTCTGTTCGCTCTTTAAATATCCTGACCAGCTCCTGAAGACGCTCGTTCACCACCGTACTGGTCTGACTGGCTGAAGATTCTGGACGTTCTTTCAGACTTGGGAAAAAAAAAGTGATCCTGATTTGTCCTAATTTGTCCATGTATTATAACACACTATAACTTATATAGTATAAAATAAGTGCTGTTAATGTTTTATTTATCTTTGTTTAGTGTGTGTGTGCATGTGTACAGTGCTCACATGTCATCTGTGCTGTGCAGGCTGGACTGGCTGGGCCAGGCCTTTATTGGGATGCTCCCTTCATCATCATCATCTTCACTTTGAGAGTGAATCCTCCTACTGTTAAAGTTAAATATACACAGTAACATCATTCGTTCAACTTTGAGACAGTGCTGACTTGATGAGATTATTGGGTCTTTCTTTCTCTCAAGTTAAAACCCACTCTGATGCAGTTTTACCGTACATCATGTTAAGCAGCATTTGTAAATCTTAAAAGGACACAGAATATAATTATTCTCACATATGTTTTGTTGTGCCTAAAAATGACAACTACATTCTGCTACCTGCTTTCACGCTTTCAATTCAAAAGATGGGAAAATACATGGATAAATTAATGGATAGAAATGAAATATCAAACAGGCAGCACAATGTGTGGATGAAGAGATAAATGGATACTAGATGAGACAATACAGTATTTAATAAGGAATGTCTTACATCTTTGTCCAGACAGTCCTACGAATCCTTCCACTACTGCTGTGCATGGTCAGAGCAGGGTGACAGGGAGAGAGAGGGTTTGTGCATAGTGTGTGTGCCAGAGAAAGCATGATGGTCATCATGAAACAGATAACAAGTGAAGATAAATCACCTACAGTACAGTACTCCACATGCTGGTGAGACAGTGATGATGCAAGTGCAAGATTGTGATGCATCTGTTTATTGATATTTGCTAATCTTATGACAATGGCCATACAATTGCCAAAAGCACAAACATATGTAAAAGCCAAGCAAAAGTGAACAGTGCCATCACACACAAGAACAACACAACAGAGTACAACACAAGACGAGAAACACTGAACATTTTTTCAAACATGTTTAGCTCCACAGTGAGTCATAGAACAAACTGTTTGTGTTCTGCATAAACGCTGTGTGCTGGTTTTGCTCGTGTGCGTCATTTTGCCAACCCCTTTTGCCTGTTATGAGCAGATTTCATAAACTTTGGAAAAAAGAAATCTTTAGATTTTTCTAAACAACTGTGCGCACACGGTTTCTGCAGGACACTGAAATACAGACAGATCACTATGATACTTTGACTGCACAGCAAACAGTAGAGGGCAGTAGATCCATTTCAAAAAGCCCTCAGCAGATAGTAAATGTGAAGAGCTTCATGCCAAAATGAGACATTTATTGCTTCATGAAAGATTGTAAAATTTACTTCTATCACAGAAATTCCTTGGATTTCAGAACTAAATGTTTTATAATTGAAATCCTGTGTTATGCTACCTATCACTGTTCAGATTTGATCTCATTTAGGATGAAAACACTTCACAACAGAGAAGCTTGCACCTTGATGTGAACCAAATAACATATCCTAGTGATGTTACTTTGGATTTATCTCTTATTAAATGCTTTGGACACATCTAAACTGTGCATATGTATGGTTTCACTGGAGAACTGTTGAAAGAAAACTGACAGCACTACAGCACAATCAACTTGCAGTTTCCTTACTCCTTATCTCCTTTACTGTAGATGCGAAGCATGCAGGGAGACAAAATGATTAAAAATATTGTTGTTGACAACCAGATTAAGTGGAATTTGTCATCTAGCAGAAATTATCCACCACCAGTCTTTACTTATATCACAGTGTAAACTTCAGCATAACACATATTTCTCACCTTTGGCGACCTCCAGAAGGGGTCACAGGGACAGTGAGGGTTGTCAGCTTTGGGTCCTGTGGAGCCAGAATTTGGGGGATATTACTCTGGTCCTCCCCTCCTCCTCCTCCATCCACTCCTCCTCCTCCTCTTTCCCCTTTTCTCTCATGGTCTGAGTCAACATCCTCTACATTGACGGCTGGGTGAAGGCTGAGGCTCGAGGTCTCTGGAGAGATTGAAACCATACGTTTTCCATTTAGTCTAGATCATGACAAATAACAGTATGTCCAGTATATTGCAACTGAGACAAAACTGAAGTGATTCTACTCACAAAAAAACCCATAAAATTATAC
Source organism: Sandelia bainsii (assembly GCA_032362345.1). NCBI lineage: Eukaryota > Metazoa > Chordata > Actinopteri > Anabantiformes > Anabantidae > Sandelia > Sandelia bainsii. Next base: position 5,705,238 of record JAUMHL010000027.1, on the reverse strand, counting down.
ATGAATGTTACATGTGCAGCATTGCCAGGGACACAGCAGGTAATAGTTACAAGCAGAAGTAGGGCAGCACAGGGACTCGGGCAGATTTAGTAGAACCTACATTGAGCTAATGCAAGAGGATCCACCTCTGAACTAGGCCATGTATACAACAGCTCTCAGTTCTCTGAGAGGACTAGTTTACTCATTTGAGCAGTGAGCCATTCAGTCTGACTAATCTGGCTCACAGCACATTGGCACACTGCAGTCTTCTAAATGAAAAAGGTCATTCAAGAAAATCTTTTGTTTTTTTCTATGGACGAAATAGTGGGCTAGTTTGAGAATGTGCATGTATTCACATTTTGTTCAAAACTCAACTAAACAAGCTCACCAAATTTGGTGCTACAGTAATTGTGATTTTATCACAACAGATGGGAGGAAACACAAACATATACCAAATATCCACAAAAACACAAAACAGTTGCCATTCTTTCTGATACCATGTGACACCAGAACTCAGCTGATAATTTACTACAAAATAAAATTTTGCCTTTAATTTCAGAGCTAGTTTGTCAAGCAGTTTATTCTGATTCGATTAATCGTGGAGAAACTGCCTCTGCATTATAACTGAGTTCTTGAATGTACACAGTCTGAAAGGATGTGAAGACAGTTAACTTTCCTACTGCTGCAGATTCACCTGTGGGTCTTACTGCTGAACTGTATGAGTCATCTTCAGTGAAGAACACCGGGTTAGAGAGACCGGACAGCTGGTGGGACGGGGAGTTGAGCTGCTTTGTTGGGGAGAGGACAACTGGCGGCAGGCGCGGATAGGATGGCACATTGGGCAACTCGAGGGTGCTACCGCTGGGAGAAGATGGAGAGGTGGACCGGGACCGAAGCTGAGGATAATGAGGAGGTGGGAGAGGGGACTGTCTCATGAGCTGGTTGAGTTCTACATCTTGATGTTTCATGTCTTGCTTCTGTTTTTGCTGCTGTTGTTGTTGTTGTTTCTTAGGCATCTTGAGGCATAAGGCTGTTAAGGCGGTTACGGACGTTGAGGAAGTACTGCTGTGTTCGGCTGGGAAACTGCAAGAGCTTCTGTGGGATGTTTGAAAAGTTCTGTGAAATACTGGACAGACTGGGGCCAACTGAACCCTCTGAGCTTTTGGGCAACAACTCAGTTAGAGTCTGGGCGATATTTCGGGGGACCTGTGTGAGTCTGATCTGGGAGAGCTCTTGGCGTAGTTCTGGAGGTAGGGTGGGTAAGTACTTGGTCACGTCAGAGAACTGGGTGGGTAGCTTAGGCATGGAGGGTATTTTGGGAGAGGAAATGCCGTTCTCTTTGAAGAATGCGTTGATGTTGCCAAAGCACTCTGAGGTGTGAGGAATGCGCATCAGGCAGTTTTTAAATGCGTCACAGCTGACTGGAGCTATAGAGGAGAAAGGTGGATAGGTAGATATACAGTCAGGCTGAATACACTGCAAGCAACGTGGGCGATAAGTACTACTGACAGTCAAACATCAATTTACTCGGCCAGTATGACAGTGTCAGACTTCTACTGGAGAGGAGGATAAAAAAGTACAGTGACAGTGTCAGTCAGTCAGTCAGTCAGTTAAGCAGTTTGTGAGTTCAAGCAAAATTATACTTATAGCTGTAACAATTCTTACATCAGTCATATAAATAATGTTTAATGAGAGTGTTTTTGGAGAGAAAAAGCAAACATAACGCAATAACATAATACATACCACCACAACCATCCCCATTAGCTTCTTCCTCCTACAAAAAACACAAAGCATTTGAATGAATGGCAGCATTTGCTTTAATTGGTAAAAATAAACATTTCTATATTTACTGATAGCAAAACATCAATCTTGAAGGGAAAAAAGAATTAGAAAGGATAAGAGGGGATGAACAAATAAGTTGTAAATATATTTGGTTTTCTGTTTTCATCAAAAATGGCAATTAGTTCTAAAAAGATTTTATAGTAGTTAGATTCATGTGTCTATCACTGCACATACTTTTTCAGTGGGTTTGTCAGCGTTGGTGCCTTGACCGTTGTCCTCTGCTTTCTGTGGCTGCAGGGTAACAGGCTCAGGTTCTGAACTGGTTTTATGACTCCCTGCTTCTGGTTCTGGTTCAGGTTCAGATTCAGGTTCAGGTTCTGGCTCTATCTCAGAGGTTTTAACTGGTCCAGGACTTGGAGGTGGAGAGAGAGATGTCCGTGGCTCTGCTTCCTCTTTTGGCTCTAGATTTATTTTATTATAGATTTTTTGATATTTAATGAGCAGAATACTCAAATGTCTGGTGATGATGATGCAGATATTAAAGATAATAAACCGTAATACCATATACAAAAAACGTAGACATAAATATAGTACAGTGTGTGCACTGCTATCTACTTTGATTTAGTTACTTTTTTAATATCTGAGTGGAGAATATTGTCAATTTAAAAAAATGAACTTCAAACCTACAGTGTGGGTATGTGGATTATGTCTTAATCTCTACCTGGTTCTGTGGTAGGGATGGTGGGTTCCTCAGTCTCTTCCTTCTGTTCCTCTCCAGCAAGGCTCTCTGCCTTTCTGTAGGACAGGACAGGGGACAAAATTAGCTGTCTGGCAATATGTAAGGCTTCACATTGATCCCACTGTTCAGTAGGCGACAACTTGATCATTTGGCTGCATCAAAAGAGTACTTGACTTATTCACAGAGAATTTTTGAGAGAGAGAGTTTGCTTAGGTTCATCATTGGTGATTTGACTGTGCAGGTTAGAAGAAACACGTTAAAGTGGTTTTGAGTGTAACCACCTTCATATTTGACTCACCTCTAAAAGTGTATGTGTGTATAAAAACAATCAGACAAAATTGTGATAATATAAAACTGGGCTCACTGCCCTTGGTGGCTGCACATTGCAGAAGTAACATGATTTGATTATGTATAGTTTATTTGATGGTAATTTATCCTTGGTTTTAGTACTACAATATAGTATTTTTTCCTGTCTCTCACTTATTCTGAATTGTGTAGGCTTCAAACGCAAGACATTAGAACACTAAACTCAGTAAACATACGTGTGTAATATTTTCCACTTGATACAGGGAAATGTGGAAGCATGAATTTTACTCTGTTAGCTGACGATTGTAGTTAGCTAACGTTACTTTATCTCTCTGTTGTTTAAATAACAAGACTTACACCTATGACCACACTGGGCAAGCAAATTTTAACACTATCTGCTACATCAGTGTCGTAATAAGGTTAGAGTTAAGAAACAGCTCAGACACTATTATCATATCATATATCTTACCGTGTTAACGCTAGTCCATTAGTTAGCTAACACAGTGCTCACTTTTTCTGTCAATATACACGTACGTTGACAGTCCCGACAGAAAATGTCTACGAGCACCGAGACAAGAGAAGTAACACGAACTCGGCTTTGAGGTCGCATAAACCACGTAAATATATTTTACAAATTCTAGAAAAACAGCAGGAAAAATATCCCATTACATCTCCGTATATCGTTTTCTCTGCCTCTCCAGACGTGAAACAGCAGCAGCAGCAGCAGGTGCTCACCGTTACCGGGGGAACCGCTGAGAAGGTGGAGGGGGGCAGGGGGTAGGAGGCCGGCTGTTGCCAAGGGAAGCTGTGGTTGCTATGGCGCGGTAGGGAGATGCTGAAGCAGCGCGCGGGCAGCGCTCGCATAACGAGAACCCACGGGATTTGGAGTGAGACCTGTCAGCCAGGTGAGTGCGGTACACTGCTCATCAATAGCTGGATCAGCACGACAGCGGGAAGTGAAGCGCTTTAGAGTCTTCTCAAGTGAATTAATTAAAGTTCTGAATTTAAGTACTTAAGTTACTTGGACTGTAAGCAACTTCACAATTTTAAATGTTTAAAGTGCGGCGCTTATATGCAGGCACACTGCATATTTAGATATAACGCCTGTGATTATGTTATCGTCTTGCATTGTTACAGACTAAAATATCAAATAAAAATATTAACTGTGTCAAAGTGTTAGTAATACGTTTTATATTAACAACTTTCTGAAAGAGGCAATTCTGCTGCAAAATACTTCTTTTGGTACTTCAGCAATATTGTGTTGTAATGTACTTTGACTTAAGTCATTTTTACTCGAGTATGTTTTACATTATATTATTCTTGTTGAGTAAAGGGTCTGAATTTTCAGACCTACCCTACCTACCCTTTCAAACTACTAAAACTATCATTATGGTAGTTTGTAAGTTTAGAAATATATTGAAATATAGCTGACATTTAAGCTTTTTTAATTTTAATTAATACTATGAACATTTTTATCTAATAGACACAGAACAAGCAGTATGACACAAGTTCTAAGTGAAAGATGAAGTGGTTTAAGCATCCTACAAAATCTGAGAACTAATAATTTTTTAATATTTGAATCCTTACTCTGTGGCTTCATTGTGCTCCACTTCGCTCTCCTCTTCTTGTGGCACTGGCAGCCTGTTCATAGTGAACACACACTATCACATCCTCCATTGTCAAAAACACAAAAATGCCACACATCTTTCTCTAATTGGACGCAGGGTCTTACTCAGCTTCAGGTTCCTCCAGCAGTTCTTGACTGTCCAGAGAGAGTTTAATGGAGTGTCCTTCACTGGCCATCTGTCTAATGGCCATCTCAGCTGTCTGCCTGGCCACCTCCTCAGCCATACGTGCCATCTCCATGCGCTCCTGCAGCAGACTAAAAAGAGACAGGACACACTTATATGAATCATACTGAAACAAAATCTGCTGGCCAGCACTAAACTAAGTCCACCCTCTCATTCCTGTCTCACCGTTCCTCCATCGTAGCCAAAGCTACATCTTCAGCCTCCTTCTTGATGCTTTCAATAAATGGCGTCCAACGGCCTGTCTGGGTCTCAGCATCTTCCTGAGATATTTTTGTCACACTCTCTGATGGTTCAGGGTTGGCATCGCCACACTTCTGGGATTGCGTGGATAGTATCAACAGTGAGTTGCACTGTGTCTGCTGAGTGGCTTCCTGCTGCTGGTGTGTTGACGGTGATGGTGGGGTCAACAACGTGGATAGTGCTGCAGCTTTGGAATGATCCTCACGTTTCTGCTGACCTTCGTTGTCTGACTCCACGTCTTCTAGTACCATGTCAGGTTTCAGTTTGGATGAAGCTATGAGAGGGTGACAGGGGTTGATTTGTGTGTAAGACGCAAAACATTTGGTTGACATCGGACATGTTGGTAATGAATTTGTACTGGATATTTGATAAGTTTTAGGACTCAAAATGGCACAAATGTATTTAATCATTCATTCTAAAGATTAATGGGTAGGTATTAAAAACATATAAATAAAAAAGATTTGATATAATGATGGAAATGAATAAATCTACTTTACTCATTATAAAGAATCTCAGGCAGGACTGGTCTTATAATATATGATTGATATGAGCTGTGACTCAAATGCTCTATCACTTGTGTGAGGTTTTGTTCCATTCAGTAATTCAGCTTTAAGGCACTGAGATAAATAAAGATGCTGCTATTTTCAAGTCAGGGTATTGATGAAATACACCAGATAAATCATTTTGCACCAAATCTTTATTATTCTATAGGGTATGCTTACATTACTGTATGATTACACTGATGTATTCTTCCAACCGCTCTGCTTGACAAATAAGGTGTTTTTAATTATTGTATGAACAATCAAATCAAGCCAAATGTCCTAAAAACAAAGTTAGACCTCACACCGAGGCCACATTTCACAGTTCTAGACAGATCAAGTGGATCGAAGCAGGCCTTTGTAAAAGCTTAGCTAGATCAAGAATGAACACTTTACCCACATATACCACAATAGTACATTAAAGTAGCTGCCGTTTAATTATTATTTCCAGACTTCTCTTGGGAAAGATATTACATTTTATTGTGAGAGATTGGTGAAAAAAACATCTTTGTGGTTAAATTTGTGACCAGTATCTTCTTTTTCTGGATATGCTCTTTTGCTGGACATTACAATGGCAACATGAATACAGATCATACATAGCCAAAGGTTAAAGCACAATCATGTTAAAGAAAGTATAATTTCTGCCTTTGTGCATGAAACCTACAGTAATTTGACATAAATAGCATTTACTAAATGTTTGTGTCAAACAAAAATGTGCAAATTTCACAACTGAAGTCAAGTACACTTCTAACTGTCTATAAAGTACACAGTACACATATTAGTGCAAGTTGTAATACATTCATATGAAACTGTATTGATACAGTAAGGTGAGTTGAATATATCTCTATATTCTTGTAGTATTTTACAGCTGCCTAGAGTTTCTGTACTGAGCTGCACACTGTACAGCAGCTGTAGCTCTGCCAGCAGTACAGTATGTCTATTATATGTCTGTCTGTGGGCGCGAATCAGAGCATCCCCCAGTCGTCTCCTCCTGCTGTTTAAGGGGCTCGCAGCGCCTTCCCCCCTGAAACAGAAGGAGAAGAGGGACTGAGTTAGGCTCCGACCGTCCGACCAAAACACCTCTTCAAAAACTATGGGGGGAAAAACAAGAGGGTGCTTCAACAGAAAACACATTTGAAATAATTTTTTTTTAAATTTTACACAGAACTACAGGATCAGAAATACTTATAGAATATATTAAGAAATTAATACAAAGCACCTCATGTTGTTAAAGAGATGTTATTTTCTGCTAGTTGTAGGCATTATTCTTTAATAAGTTAATACTTTTTCAAAATTAATATTATCTAATATACACTGGACACTTAGGTACACCTGTGCAGTCTTATGCAAACCAATACAGCAGGCCCCTATTTACATTAATGTTGTACAAATGTACAAAATGTTAGAAACACCTCTTAATTTAATGCTCAAATTATAACATTGTAAAAGTAGAATTCAGGGCAGAGCTGCAGTGTTAGATTGCATTAGACCGTGCAGGTGTGTCTAATAAAGTGGCCAGTGAGTGTAGAGCCATTTGATTGAACTGTGAATTGTGAATTGTGGCACTGGGAGGAATGTGGCAAGCAGAGGGTTATCTAAGATAACAGGAACATATATATATTTATAAAAGAATAAAGTCTCAACTCACCTTTCTGTAAAACTTCGGCTGCACCCTGGGACTAAAAGTAAAAAAAGAAAACAGCAGCTGTATGAGCAGTATTGCCATCAACCTTAGCTCTAGAAAAATGAGAGTAATAATAAGAGATGGATGGTCAAAGAGAGATTGACAGGTTGAAGGGGAAAGGGGAGGAGAAGGAACTTACTTCAGTATCATCTTTTGGTGGGAGGGCAGGCTGAGGCATCTTCAAACCAAGCCCTGATACAAACCAGCCAACCACACTGTGAAGAGACAAACAAATTAACTGTATGAACTTAAGCTCTTACACATGTTTGTGTTGTCTGTGAGTGAAAATTCAGACTGTCAAATCTGAAGCCATGCATGCTCCAGCAGGCCAAGGTGTGCATCAGGTTTCTGACCCCAGTATGGACAGGTGTAACACATACACAGGTGTTAGATGGAGAGGAGTCCTTAGGCTATTCAAAAACTTCTGATGAGAGTTCTTATTCACAAAGAGCTACATCATTACTGCCCACACAAATGTTCTCTTTTAACGCTGAAAAGCACAGAGAAACATCCTGCATGACTGTAACAATACAAACTCCATGTTTTTCAGTGTGTGAATGCTAATTTTAATTACCAGTGTCCATATCATTTACAGAGTTTCACAGTGGCATTATTAATAAACTGAAAGATGAATGCTGAATTCCATTCAGCTTCTCTGCATGCAGTCTCCCTGTCACACTGGCATGCTTTACTGGGATATTCAAATACAATAGAACCATTGTTTAAGTTACCTGTCACACTTGTGCTTTCCTTACTGTGGCAAATAAAAAATGTCGGCCGTGAAATTGATCAATCAGGGCTTAAAAGCGTCTGGTATTCCCAGGATGTCAACCATCAAAGCACCAACAAGAACAAACCCTGCTTAGCTTCCTGAGATCTGGCGTGCTCAGGGCGTTATAGCCACAAGCCATAGGTCTATCTGGACTGACAGTCTCCAGGCAAGAATAATTACCTTCATTAAATTACAAACACTGCTTTACTCACACAATCAGACACAACTATTCAAATTCCTGTTTTCCCTATGAAATTCATATAAGAGTCGTTTTATGTTGTGGGAAGAGAATGACTTCCTCTCATTAAAAAGGACAGCGAGGAATCAAAACATACCCTGAGGCCTTGCTGTCAGTATCCAGGGAGATTCCACTGAGAGATTCAGGTGGTGGAGACAGAACTGCAGAGAAGGAAAAGACATGAAACCCAGAGTACAACACAGTGTATAAAACCACATGATGGATCAACTTGTGCGCTTGTGTTTATGGTGATAAACTGAATGTGTGTCTAAGTGTGTGTACTTTTGTCCAGGGAGGAGCGTGAGGACTTGGATGGTTCTGTGGGTGCAGCACAAGGGGGCACTGGCTGAGGGATAATCTGTTTTATCCAGTTCACCACGCTGCACCAGAGAAAGAGAAATGTCAGCCCTTTACACGTTTTTAGTTTAGTTGTTGGTTGGTGTAAAGGTGATTTATACCCACTTGGGAGTGTAATGGGGCGTCAGACTCTCCACCTCCGACACCTCGTCTTCTGACACCATCTCCACCACCGGGATGTGTGGGAGGGGATCAAAATCTGGACAAATTGACCAATCAGACAGCTCGGTGAAGTTCGGAAATGATCAGTGTTGAATTTTTAATATTTAATTGTCACCAGTTAATCGTCATCCGTAGAGTAGTTCATAGGAACAACACACATAACATGATAAACATACCTGGCATTGTTGCTACTTCATAGACCTAAGACAGCGGAGAAATCAAAATACATGTATTATTCCTTATGGTCAATAATTTTTAATTTAAAATTGGAATTAGAAAATGATTAAGGTAATTTACAGTACACTACAGTCGTAGATACAGTGGAGTCAATTTAGGCTCTACAGAGATAAAAAATAATGCTCAGGTCACACACTGACCTCTTGCTGTGTACGGTATGAAGGCTTTCAGTTGGCCAAAGGGAGGCTGCAAGTGAGGCTCCTTTTGGCATAATTTTATTTGTCACATTTGATAATTTCACATTTAAAAAAAGCATTTAGATGTGTTTTTATTTGTATTTATTTATCTTAAAACTGAACTAGATCAAATATATTTTAATTTTTACTTGATCACACTGAGAAACATAGTGGACCGGATGTTTCTTACTTCATCTCTAAAGCCTCTAGATAAGATGGCTGTGACATGGAAAGCCTGGTTTGAACAACAGTGAAGTTAATGGAGGGGTTTAACCTGGCTGAGCCCCCTGGGGATTCCTTTATAAGCTTAACCCTCAGACATGATTAGTCGTACAAGCCTGTGGGACAGTATTACGTTACTTGAGGTAAGTGTCACACAGTTCAAAGACGTAAATTGTCTTGATGTTGCTTGTTGAAATTTAACATATCTTTTTACTCATGTATGCATAATTAAATTCCTTGAAGCAGATTGCTCCTATTATGTTGGTCTCAAAATGTCTCAGTGTAGTTTATACAGGCTGATTAGACACACAAATAAAGTCCTTTTCATCTCACCTCAGTGTGTTCGTCATTGTTGTCGTTGTTAGTCTCTCTGTACTTTTCATCAGGCTGAGGCAGCACTTTGGTCAGACCCTGAGCGACCCAACCTATAACACCAGACCTGAGAGAGAAACAAGATTCAATTTACCCTTTGATACATCATAATTAAAGTAAATATTCAGCAGTTTTCTAACCATACTGTACCTTTCTCCATCCTCTCCTGGCTGGTAGATGGAAAAGAGGGAAGAAGAAAGAATGAAAAAAATTATGCTTCACCCACAGGACAGATAAGATAATGAATAGATGTTAATTTGTATCTTCCTTGTAGCTTTTCTCCTACACTATACTATACTTTTCTATTTTCTGCTACTTCAACTTCACTACAATTCAGAGCCAAATATCACACTTTCACTCCATTACATTATACAGTAGTCACTAGTTACTCTACATATAGAATCATCCAACAGCATATAAGGTAGATAAAGCAATTATAAGCAAAAGTTCCATCATTGCGACACACATTAATTCATCAGTAATTATAATTGAATTATATCATATTGATTGATATGAAATGAACTGATCTGCATAGAGATTACAATTACTCGTGGTAACAGTAATGTTACTTTTACAGTTGTCTGATTTGTAGTTAACACCTTGTTATCACTAAACTGTCGTCTGACACATCTATAGACTCACCCGGGCGTCAGAGTTAGCCCTGTCAAGCCGAGGAGATCCAGAAGGCTGCGGCAGGGCACTGACAAACCCATTAGACAGCCAGCCTAACACTCCAGTCTGAGCCTGGCTGTAGAGGAGGTGAAATGGAACAGTAAGATCTCAGTATATCTGCACCCACACACACACACATGCTTATTAACACATTCACAGAAGCTAGTGACAAATGTAATTTACCTTTCCTCTGAAACCTCGTCTGTGTTTTTCAGTGGAGGACTCTTTACTGTAGATTAAGTTACAAAAATAACATTCTCATGTTTTAGATGCTTTCTTACACATACAGTAAGCAAATTACTCTTATGCTCATATCTATGTGTGCATACACATCTAAAGGTGCAGTACAACTAGTATAAAAGAAGTTAAAAGTAATCCTCACCACTTCTGTTTTTGGGGGGGTCCTGTAACGTCAGAGAGACGGAGACAGAAGTGAGACGAATCAGAAAAAAAGAAACACACGGTATGTTGATGATGTGTGTCTGCGTGAGTGTGTTGCCGTACAGCAGCAGGAGTCTTGGCTACCTCGTCTGAGCCAGGAGTTTCAGGGGGTTGGGGAACCACTTTCACCACCCAGTTAAACATGCTGTTGAACACACATACACACATAATCATCCTCTTAAAGTGCTTCATCAAACATTGTTGATAATGCTGATGGTAATTCCTCATTACTCTTTCCATGTGGATTCATTAAAGCAGCCACTTCATCTGTCAGACAGAGAGCCCTTAGCTGGAACTAATGTGGTCTGATGATGTGTGTTCACCTGCTTCATTTTTGCTTTTATATCTGGAGACACTGAGTCCAAATAACAAACCAAACAAAAAATTTGTATTTAGTGCATGAAACATGACTTAGAAAACTGTTGATTCTACCTAAATTAGTCAAGTAAACTTACAAAACTGAAGAAATAGCCCTGCAAAAATGTAGACTTTACTTTTCAAACTACCAAACAACTTAGACATGAGATAGAAGTCATCAGGACTCTCATGCAAACATCCACAGGAGTCAAAAGTCAAGGTAGACTAAAAGGCACAAGGGCAGAGGTTAACCTCACTTAGTCAGCTGTGCAACATAAGCTGCTTTAGCACCAGGCTCCACAGGTGACAGAGACTTAAACCACTTTAGTTAGACAAAGAACCTGCAACGTGTGACGGTAACTGACCACAGCAGACAGGTGAAACAAAACAGCCAGAAATTTTGGCCCTAAATTTGGAGTTTCTTTTCTTGTTACACTTACATTGCTTGTTGGTGTTGTTTGTACATCATGCAGTCCATTGTATCCCTAGCCTAAGAATATTTGTGATATCAGTACTTTGACCAAATATCGATCATGGGAGCCTAAAAGGCCAACCTGTCTGATTATATTATTATTATGGTATACTGGTATTAAGTATACCATGTTCTATAGAGAGAAAAACTAAAAGAATATCAGAAAACAAATATATTTCAATATACTATTTCAGGAAACCAACATAAATGTTCCTTAAGATTTATTTTAAAAAGCTTTTAGTGCAACATTTTATACCATTTTATACCTAGAATATTACAGTACTCTTGGGGTCACATAACTATGCAGTCACATAACGTAGGCCTACAAAACTAAAGACCTGGAAGAAGTTTACTTTTTAGATTTTTAGCTTTGTTTTTTAGCCGTATTATAAATGGCAAATCAGTTCATGGAAAATCCAGATACATGGCTTCTTTACAAAGCTGTTTAAGCTGTGATCCCACTGATTCCTGACACGCTGTCCCCTTAGAGATCAGATGGGCCAATATCCTGGCCTATTCTCAAATTGTCTCTTTCACCCCTACCTAAATATCAAATGATGGCTCTCACTGTGTACAGCATAATAATTTCCTTACCTGTCTACAGGTGGTTCTGCATGCCGGTGGTGTAGATATCCAAAGTGCCACACAGCCAGCACAGGTCTGCTGGGATTTCTACAGCGGCTGCCTGGGGCTAACGGGATTATCCAGCACCACCTGAAGGTCAAGGCACAATCCTGGACTCGCAGATTAACAGCAGAGTGACATATTGTCAGGACATCATCATTGCAACCTATAAAAGGTCATTGGCCTCCACCAGGGTAAGCAGCAACAAGCTGTGATTCCCTCCACCCAAAGCCTCAGACTGAGAATTTGTGATAGAAAGTGAAAACGCAGTTTTTCCATCAGACTGAAATCATGCAAAGTATTTGTAATATTGTGTGTTTGCATCCAGATGATGGATTTTGTTTTGCATTAAATGTGTTACACACACTCTCTCTAAAAGTGAGCATATGAAATCTTTTTTTTCCAGTTTATCTTTGGGTATAAATCTCTTACAAAGAATTAAACAAACAATGAAACATTACCATTGTCCCCTGATTTTCCTCCATCATCTGATCTCTATTACTTTTCCTCCACCCTCATTTTAGTGTTACCTGCTGACTGCCCAGTGATGAGCCCTATCAAACATGGCAAAAAAAAATTCTACAGTCAAACAACCTCCTCATATGCCATTCAATATTTAACATGTACAGTAACCTACACTTAGTTTACACACTTGTACATTGGCTCCACTAAAATTAAGAAGAAAATATATTATTTATACTCAGTAGTTTTATTTGATAGCTACATGTGCTTTTCATATTAATGTTAAGTATCTATCTCTGTTATCTATCTTTGATAATTATCTTTATAAAGTTAAAGTTGTTCTTACATGTAAGGTAGTAGACCATTTTACATAGTAAAAATACAAACAAAATAAAAGAAAAGGATGCACATTGGATTAAAGGAAAAGATTAAAGTTAGGAAGAGAAATCATGGCATAATGTCTGAAAGTGATAGGCAGAGATCCAGGGCTGCTCTGGTTAACTGACAGGTAAACAGGACATGGCACATTTGCTGTTCTAGGTTGCATTGTTAACAATTAAAGAACGGACAAGATAGATAATCAGAAAGTCGCAGACAGTTAGAAAAACGTTTGTTAGGTCACACAGGTGGATCGATCACACCACATTCAGGGAGAATGGGAACTACAGAACAAATAATGGTGCTGATGAGGCAGGAGGCAGTGGCTAGATCCTATTATCAGCTCAGCAGGGGATAAGCAGGGAGAACAGGGCGATGACACAGACCCTTGGCCCTTGACTGGAATATGGCAGCATCACACTGGCCTCAATCCTAACTGAACATCTGGATAAGAGAGAGGACTGTGGGACGGAAGTCAAACAAGGAGAATGTAAACTGAACTGTCTGTAATTTGGGAGAAAACCATACATGTCCATGCACTATTTTTTGTTAAATGTGTTCATATTGATTTCATGGCTATAAAGTGGGAAAAAAACAGCAGGTGATAAAATGCAAGAAGAAAAATGCAAAGCAAAGCGAGCAAAAAGAGAAGATGCAAAAAGACGGCAGCTACAGAGGTGAAGTTCTAGTGAATGATCTGTGATGGAAGCTAATCCTGATTACCTCTGACATAAAGACATGCAGGAAGCTGCTGTCTCTCACAAGACAAACACACACCCTCTGTGGACATTAGGTCTGTACAAATGTTAAAAAGGACATGTTTCATATATATGACATATGTTTCATATGAGCTTTTACTTTGACTGTATGCTTTGTTTTATTTGACCGTGTTTGTTCTGGATGTTGTGAACATTACAAAGATTTTGCTTTCATTTTAGAGACAATGATTCCCTCTTGTGACCAAAACCAGAATCACCCCGTGAACTTGGCATTTGCAGCATAAAGCTGTATGATTATAATCAAATGAAGCCATAAACTGCAGCAAAGAAGACTTGTGTTGCTTTTACCCGTGAGTTTTATTGTGAAATCTTTAATGTATTCTACACAGGAGTGCACAGGTCTAACAGAACATGCTCTGCATGCATCAACATTGTAATAATCTAGTGCTGAACAGAAACAAAATGTACAAAACTACAAATGATAAGTAGAGTAAAAAAAATTAAAACACATTAAGAAAAAAAAAACTTTGCTTCATGCTATTTATAGTTTAAAAAAATACTCAATATTCACAAACAAATTTAAAAAACAATGAAACTTAAACTGGAACTTAAGACAGGCCAAAAATGATGTAAAGGCACTAAAGTAAAGCAAAGATCAGTGATCGTTATGATGTGATTAGTGGCTTTACACAGCGACAAGCAAGGTAAAGGGAGACAGACAGACAGACAGACAGACAGTGGGAAGCCAAAAGGAGAAACACACACTAAGACAGGATCACATCACATCCTGCAGATTATCGATTATACAATTACCAGAAGAATGAAGAAGAAAATTAATACATGTGAGAGCACAGACAAAAACACACATAAGAATGATAAGAACAAGAGGAAATTAGGAAACAGAAAAGGTTATAGGAGGGAGGAAGGAGGGAAGATCACAGAGGAAGTCGTCTCCACTTCATGACAAGCACGGCAAAAACAAGAAGAACTGGAAAGGAGGAGTGCACTTAGTGGCCCAATGTAGGTCAGGAGGCGCAACGCCAGCGCTGCCCCTCCCCGAAATCCTTCCAACCTCCCTCCTACCCTCGCTTCTCCTTTTCCACAGAATATTGGAAAGGAAATGCTGGCAGAGCCCTCCCTCTCCACTGCTCAATATCTGCCCCCCCCCCCCACTTTCTTTCTTTCCCTCCTCATCTCATTCTCTCTAATTTCTCCCCACCACCATTTTTTATTTCTCCTGCTTCTTTCATTTCCCCCCTACTCTTCTCTCTCCCCACTTTAGTGCCTGACACTACTAAATCAGCAACATGTGGGCTTAATGGAAACCAGACAATGTCCCATTCTTCTCTGGCCTACAGGCTTTTCCCTTGTACACATAATTTGTTTCATTTTATTTAGCTTTAGCATGAAAAATGAAATAGAGGAGGAGATACAGAAAGACAGATACGGCTGCTGTGTTTTTACTCTTCACAGGTTGAGTTGAGATGGACAGAATCTGTAAAATACCACAACACTTTTCAGTTCTTCTGATTAGAAGTCTTTAAATCCCCCTCCCCTGTATTTCATCCAGCCCTGGGACCAGTTGTTTATCAATATGACTCCACTGGGATTGTGTTTTTAGTGGTGCAGTCTGTAGTTATCGTGGCCATGGTGGGAGGAGGGGAGGCTGGAGCCTAGGAGTCTGTATGTAAAAAACTCTATGTGCCTTTGTTCGGGTAAGTGGTCTCTCTATGTGTCGGCATGTGTGGACATACATGCACAAATGAGTGCAGCTAGGGTTTTTTTTTTTTAAGATCATGTGATGCTGGTGCGTGTGTGTGTGTTTGTGCGCGAGGGCAGACATAAAGGGCTCAGTGAGAGACAGGCAGTGACGGATGCACACAGCTGTCTTACATTCCTGCGCTGGTCAGAGCTTCTCCTGCTGGTGTTTGTGTGTTTCAGAAGCGCAGTGTGTTCTGCTTTGCACACACATACACACAAATCTGCAGCGAAGCAACCTCAGCAAAAATAAAGACAACGGAAAACAGATCGGATTCAAAAGTGCAAATAATCTGTTCTAAACAGAAAGAAAAGTGTTGGTTTGAGCACCTTAGTCAAACCTTTGTATGGAAGACTTGTTCATATTAATGCAGCTGTTTGTTGCTAATGTTTGTGTGCATGTGTACAGTATGTGTACTTCATGTTAATGTATGTGCATTACTGACTTTGTCTGCATTTATACTACTATTACACCATCTGCTCCTTTGTACAATGAGAATTGATAGAAACTGACATTCTGTGAGAGTCTAGGTCTCATTGGTGACATCATTTGTTATGTTTGGATGATTTTTACGACATTTAGTACTTTTTCAGACATTTGAATGGCATAAAGGGATGCATGGAAGAAAAGCTTAAAGGCCAGGCCACAGGCACCAGCGTTACCACTAAACAGTTACTTCACGTGAGCAATAAAAAGTGCTCCTCGGCTTTCTCTACTTTAGTAAGGTGTCAAAGCTTCTTTCCACAGCGCCGTAAATATATATTTGATGCCAGCGACTGCACCCTACAAATGCTGAATACTCGCTCTGTAACTTCTGATTCTGTGCATCACACCCAGTCCTGCAGCGAACGCTTGCAGTGCACCAAAGCCCTCGGCGTCTCTTTGTTCTGCAGAGTCCTGAGGATGGCGTAGATTAGGATGAGGATGCACAGGATGAGTATCAGAGGAACAGTCACCATGACGAGGGTCATGACCTTCGATTCGTTATCAGCCACTGTAACGACCACATTCACCTCTTTGTCGTCCTCTTCCTCTGCGCTGTCAGGCTTAGAGCTTTGGTCTTCATCTGGGTTTGTGTCTTTGTCCTGGCCCCTGTCCGGCTCTTTGTGCTCGTCTTCGCCTCGGTTTGAAGGGTTCACTGGTTTGTCTTTTGGTTCCTGCTCGGTGTCAGTGTCTGGCTTAGGGTCAGGGACTCCCACACAGCCCATGAAATCCTTCAGGATGGAGCGAGGGTATCCTTTGTCTGCTTCTATCTTGTGGTTGTCAAACCTCCAGTAATTAGAGCCTTTGTAGAAATAGGTGTACGCTGCGTGAGAGGAAGAGCAAAGATGTAAGTAAGACGACTTTTCATTTAGACTCTGATACTCCCTGCTATAGGAAACATCAAACTCAGAGAGTAGTGAAAGTGTAGAAAGTGAAGTTAATAATTTGTCCCCTAACACAAGATTGATTCAGAGCCTACAGGTGGATGCTGCGGTGGAGGTTGTTCTCTTTTAAGGGTGATGTGTCTGAATAAGAAAACTGTAATATGGAGCGCCGGTAGCCAAATTTGATTACCTCTGGACAGATCCAGGATGTATTTCCAGTCCTTGTGCTAAGCTAAGATAACTGTCTGCTGGCAGTAGCTTCATATTTATAGTACATACATGAGACCAAAATTAATTTTCTCATCTAAATTGACAAGAAAGCAAACAAGGACTTTTAAAATTAAATCGTTCCCCTTTTGTTATAACAAACTGTGTATTTTACAAAATATCAAATGTCAAAAAATAGCCTCAAAGAAAAAAGTGGAGATGTATTTTTAGGCCAAAGACAAAACACAGAAAAGTGTGCATGACTTCTGGTTCATTTCATGGTAAGAGTCTTCTGGTGCTTTAGTTATTTCAGCTTTCCCACATTTCAGCCCAAATGCACTTTTGGGTCTGACTCTCAATTATAATAACAAACAACAAAAAATAAGATGTGTTCATATCAAACTACAAGAAAGCAATAAATGAATAAGCTGTGTTGGTTTCACACACTAGAATCTGGCAGTGAGATGCAAAAA
The DNA here is from genome assembly GCA_032362345.1 of Sandelia bainsii. Lineage (NCBI taxonomy): Eukaryota > Metazoa > Chordata > Actinopteri > Anabantiformes > Anabantidae > Sandelia > Sandelia bainsii. Next base: position 5,687,691 of record JAUMHL010000027.1, on the reverse strand, counting down.
GAACCATGCACAATCTTTTTGGGGTAGATTTCAGGTTGTAAAAGTGGCTGTGCAGTGAAAACCGAGCTTGTAGAGACATTAGAACAGTTTGGCCGGAGATGAGATCGGACTGTTACTGAGTGCATTTAGAGCAGCTCTGCCACAAATCTAATTTCCAATGGAAGGACGAGCCAGCCCTCAAACCAGAGTTCTCATTCCTCCCCTTCTCTCTCTCATCCCCTCACTCTTCTCCCTGCTCTGTTTGCTCAGCCTAACCAGTCTCAAATGTAATTTTTTTCCTTCTCTGTCTTTTACACACCTAATTTCACCCCTCTAATCTTTCATTCTTTCTTTCTTTCCACCTGTACTCAGTCATGCTGTTCTCTTGCTGCGAGTACAGCCTTTGTTTCTGTTGTAAGTTTGTTGTAAAAAGCTTCACTGATGTTCCCTTACTACCCACAAAGACTGTAGTTGCTTTGTTTAAAGTGGCCATATTGTACTTAATTTAGGGTTTATATTTTATTTTGGGGCTTCATTGATACAAGATTATATCATTTTCAAGTTAAAAAAGTGCAAATCCATCCCACTCTGTTTTGATCGGCCAGCTTGTGGAAGGGGTTGGACTATGTCCAGCTGGAACACTTACAGCTGGAAGACTGTAAACAGTACCGGCCTCTCAGCTAACTTCAAGACTGAAACCTGAGTGTTTCATTATCAGCCAGCTTGCAAAAACACGATCACCTCGAGCTTTGAGCCTCTGACTATACTTTTATGATGCACCCAGCTTCAAAATAGTATATATGAAACATCAAATCACGAAATGTATAATATGACCCCTTTAAAGTCATTATTTACCGCCGTCATCACTGAGGAAAGCTCCCTTGGGTGAGGGAGGGATCCCTCCCCATTTGCTGATTGGCTTGGGGAAATCCCGGTCTGTAGTCCGGGTCTCCTCATTGTATCGCCAGTACCTGCACACAGACAATAAGACCTATGCAGCACACGTTTTGCTACCTGACTTTACATGGGACATTCTTTTGGATGCTTTTGTGTGTGTGAGTCTATGATGTACCTGTCTCCTGTGAAGAAGTATGTGTAACCGTTGGGCTCCCACCAGATTGCTGTGTCAATCTTGTGTGCAGGAACTCCTCGTCCATACTCATGTATCGGCTGTGGGTAACCTGGAAGCACATCAGCCTCCCTGAACACCCAGTATCTATCACCTGCAGGGACAAAAAGACAAACATATCTCTAAATAAAAAAAAAGATATAGTACAACTGCATCTCACAGGTAACATTTGTTGCCATCAAAAGTACAGAAAATCCTGAAAATGCATGACAAACGACCATATGGTCTTGTTATGAAAGCAAAAGCTCTGCAGCTGTACACATCTGGAGCAGTGCAGCACAGAGAGGGCTGATGCAATCCTCCACCTCCCTCATGAAGCCTTTTTGGGGCTCAGCTGGACTGGAGTTGTACTGGGCCAGCAACAAATGACACACTGCATCAAACTCATTCACACCCAATGAACTCAGTAACACACAGACCTCAGTGATGCAGTCACACACACATGCAAAACACACAAACTCAGTACTCTGTTTTTGTCTGCAGCCATATTCTCAGAATGTATAAACAGTGAATAATCTGGCAGGAGGATTTATTTTCTTTTTTACGTAACTTTGAATGTTTAAATATTTTTGTGTGTGTGTGTAACTATGTGCCAGATAAAGTGAGTTATAGCTGTGTTGAATTACTACCATCTCCTCATAAATCACACTGGGGAAAAAAAAAAACCGCTGAGTGAGCACTGTTTCCTTTTAGTCTGACCAGTTCAAATCAAAGCACAGATTTGTGTTTCACTTCATTTTGTGTTAGAATGCACTCTTAAACAGTTCCACATTGGATGCAGCTGTGCTCGGGTAAAAGTAGTGGAGAAAACTTGGGGTAATTACCCTTTGTTGTGCCCTTAAGCAAGGCGCTAAACCATAAAGAGGTTACCAGAATGCTCAGAATGTGGGTACTGTATTAGCAGAGACAACAGCTTTGGTGTACCTTTAAAAAAGACAAATTTTCCATCGTGGCGCTCATAGGCAGCATCAATGTCACTTGGCAGGCCAATCCAGAAGACAGATATTGGCATAGGGTAGTTATCCAACACCCGGTTCCTCCGCACTCGCCAGAACCAACGACCCTGCACAGACAAGAAAACTAAATAATTATGTTTACTGTCCACTTCCTCTTGCATTACTTGCTTGTTGTTGGGTTTCTATGCTGGACCATGTTAATTTATAGTAAATGTCCTCTGCTGTGTAGGTCAGGGGTTAGAAAAACACCAGAGAGCAGTGACATGCTCCTTCATGCAAACAGACCTTGGATTAAATGCTGCATCTGAAGAGATATGCTCAATAATTCTTTACTTCTGACCTTGAAAACAAACATCTCCCCTCTCAGCATGGTCACTGTGTCAAAGTCCCCGTCACAGATGTCTGGGGCCTGGTTGTCCGGCAGCTTGGGAGGCCGTGGAGGAGCAGGGGGCCGAGGCGGAGCAGGAGGAGGAGGGGGGGGGACATCTTTTTTAACCGGTGGGGTGACAGGTTCTGGCTCAGGCTGGGAGTCAGTGGGTCTGGAGGAAGGAATGACGGGAGTTAAGGTAGGGCTCGGTGTCGTTTCTGGCTTGGCTGGGGGTTCCAGGTTGTCATTAGTTGGGTTGGGTGATTGAGTTGGAGGCTTGGTGGGAGAAGAGGAAGTGGGTTCATCTTCAGAAGGAGAAGGGGAGGTGGGGGAGACATTGTCGGGCTCTTTGTCAGGGGTGGGAGGAGAAGTGGGGGCATCACTGATGAGATGAGGACCTGGGAAAGAAAAGATGGAGAGCTTGGGTTCAGAATGTGAAATGAAATAAATGTCTCCTGCTTGTCTGTGTGGCATTAGACATTAATCACTTCTTTTACTCTGTTTCCATTGTGTCAAATGAGCTTGACTATGTGAGACGGTGCTGCTGCTCTTTAGAAAAATGAGCCCAGCTGGTTGCTAAGAGAGGAAAACACACAGATGCAGCCAATTATGTAATATGGACAGCTGATGGGCTAGAGGATGGATAGAGTTACACTGGGCTAAAAATAATGCTAAGAATATATCGAGGCTGATGTTGGCCAGTGACTCAGCCATTAGCATGTAAACAAATTTATCATCTGCAGCATTTTAACCTGCGATATAATCTACGGACAGTGAGGGTGAAAAAGTTAGGTCTGTTTCCACCTGTTTTTTCCAGTGACGTTTTACAATGTCTAAAAGTTTTTTTTACAGTATTCAGATATTTGTAGTTTGTAGCTTTTATTTGTTTCTTTTAGTTTTTTTTTTTTGTTACTTGCTCAAATCCGTTTTACATCACAGGAAAAAAGGACTGTTATCAGCTGCCCAGAGCGTGTGTCTATGTCTCCACCCATTAAAGGGGACAACACTGTCAAAATGAAATCTCAGCACAGTTGCTTTTTTCAAAACATGCTTTTAGTCAAAACATTTACGGTACTGTGTTTACAGCTAAAAGCCTACAAGACCTTTCACATCTAGTCTGCCACAATCTAGTTTCCTTTGGTTCAGACCTGTAGTGAAAGTAGATCAAAAAGCCATGATTGTGTGGGTGTGGAAAGATTTCTGGTTTGCTGGGGAAACTAAAACCGTACACAACATTCCCAAACTAAAAAGGATTTTTTATCTGTTAAATGATACCAGAGATGTGACCAGAACAAACAATGGACAGTGAAGAAATGTGTGCAAGAAAGAAAACATGAACATCGCGGAAAATCCTTTTTGTTTAAAGCAAAATAAATCGTAAATCAGCAAAACCGCTGTTTGTGGCAAATCCACGTCTGCAGTTTAACAGACAAATGCACTGAGTGGTTTGACCTGTAATTACAGCTCTAATTAAAGGACTACTGCAGAAACACATATATACAATACACCTTATTGTACACAAATGCACTTACTATAACCAACAGACGCGCATGCACACACACACACACACACACAGATGTCATCTGTCAATAACAATGACGTCCATTCACATTGGGAAAGCATTATAACATCATAATGGCATGTTTGACATGCTGTTCTGAGCGGGATCCACTGGTTGATGTGTGTGTGTGTGTGTGTGTGTGTGTGTGTGTTTGTGTGGTGGGGGTTCTTTAAGCTTCCTTTCAAAACTTCTTGTGTTTCATTTTACAACGGTCCTGATGTGATGCGAGTGTGATATGACCTAAAACTACAGCTTACATTCTGCACTTCAAGTTCACAGTACACTTTAGTTTCACAGAGAAAAATGTTTTTCACTAGCGTAGATAAACAGTGAGAATGGCACAAGATATAGCTGAAGAGAGATAAAAAGATAGTAAATTAAAATTATATTGCGAAAAACCCTCCTTTGCTGGCTCAAAAAAATTTTTTAATTACACATCAATCAGCTAATAGTTGCTCTTGTCTACAAACAGTTGCGTTCAAACCTGAATTTATTAACAGTGTAAAGACACAAACAGTGCATCAGAACAGCATGTGCTCCTCACCATATATGTGCTGTATTCCTCTGATGTCATCCTCGTGCAGTGTGAAGTTGTGTGTGTGAGTCCACTGGTAAAAAGGAGCCATCACAGCGCTGGGGTTATCTGAGTGCTCCAGACCCAAAGCATGACCAAGCTCATGGACCGCAACCAAGAACAGGTCTATACCTGAAACAAATATTTAATTCACATTATACAGTCACTGCCCATTTTATTAGGTATGACTGTACAAAAAGTGGTGGAGTCATTCTGGAGTGACTACCTCCCACTACTACATAAAGTTGCATTCAAATACTGTATGTACCATGCAAAAAACAAATTAAGTGAATGAAAGTTTTCTCTATTTGATCTCTCTACTCCTTAAAAATGACGCTGTGCAACATTTCTGAAACACCCCGTACGGGTTTACACGTCGTAGCTTTTCCACGACTTACAATGTGGTGTAGAAACAATTTAATTAAATAAAGGTAATAAATTATGTTAACAAGATAATCAGCAGTTTATATTTTATTAGAACTCAAATTGTCATGAGACAAGGAGCAGAAACAGGTTCAGCTCCCCCCAAAAAAAAGAAAAATCAACCCACGAACCTTCTGGATGTTGGTTGTCAAGTGTCCACAGCTCATCAGCATCAAAGTGTGTATCGCCACCAAGTCCTGGTCCAGGATAGTAGGCGTGTGCCAGCGACCCCCCCTCGCCATCAAACAACGACATATCTCCATGGAAACCGGAGGCAAACAAAATCAGGATGTCAGCGAGCTCTGTCTGGCTGCTGTTGATGTTAATGTTGCTTTCTGCAGGCAACTCCTCAAAGGTGAGCGGAGTGACCTGTCTCCACACATCAAAGGCCTTTTGAATAGCATCGTACACCCTCTCCTCTCCCAGCGAGGAGGGAATGAGCTGGTTCATTATACTGAAGCCAGAAGAGAAAGCATTTTAGGGTCAGTATACTAAACAGTCTGCTTCATCAGTGTCTTATTTTTACATTTCAGTGCCATAAACCTGTAGGAGATGTGGTCTTTGTCCCACTGCTGCCCGGTGAGTGTGTAACGTTTCTTCCGTGCCCCATCGCTCAAGTCCTCTGGCTTTCTGTCTGGGAGGCCACAACGAGGTCGCTGCATGGCCCTACACAGCCAAACATATGCATACACACATATGGTACAGTATAGTACAGACAAAATCAACAACGTGTATTTTCTAAATTGTAATTGTTCCTTATAATACTTCTTTAATGATACATACAGTGCACAACCTAAAAAATGTGCTTATACAATGGATCAAGGCTACAGTGGAATATACAAGGCACGAAAATCAAACTGAAACTTATCATCATAAAAACACATTATAAAAAGCTGGAACTGTTTTAGTTTCAGTGAAAATATGAAAACATTGATATAGAACATTGATATTGTTTGTTGGAGTATAGTCAGTGCTCTGCAACAAACTGTTTCAGGATGTGTAGTTGTTATGTGGCTTGTTAGCCAGAATCCTTTAATTGGTTATTCAAGATTCATTATTCCATCTGTACCATAAAATGCACACAAAATGCATGTCTGGTAATGTTGCAGGTCTGTGAGACAAGTGTCTTGCAGAATACAAGACACCAGCGCAGTGTAGAGCTTACGTGACAGTGGCCGGGTCCATCTTTCCAGTCACCTGCAGCCCATAGAAGCGCTGCATGTCACTAATGGCTTTGGACAGAATCTGAGCCGACTGCATGGTCGACATCTGTCTACTCGCCTGAGACAGGTAGCCAAACTTGCGAAGCCATGCCTACAGGAAGAAAATATGAAATTGTTTCTGCTTAGTCAATGATCCAGCTGTGTGAGAGGTCTGAGAAAAGCTGCTTAACGCATGTATCTGCTTTTCGTGTGAGTGACACATGATGTATACATGTGTATGACAGCTTCTGTTGGAAGGGAGGCAGTGTTATGCTAATCCAGGTTCAAACCTGAATCTAATGACTGGAGAGAGCATCTGAGGAGTTAAAAGAAAAGAGAAAGTAGAGATAGAAACCAGATGGCTCCCATTAACATTAAGACATTCCTGCCTTCTCATTCCTTCATTGACAGCAGAGAGGAGAGGAGAGGAGACTGGAAATGAAACAGAAGATCTAAAAGGTTCTTGACAACAATTGAACTGTATGCAGATCATGTGGTGTACTAGATAAACACACAGCTCTGCTTGTGTGAACATCTGGCTGACAGTCTAGTGACACATGCAGAATTTTTCCCCTTTGTTGCATTTTTGTAACTGAGCATGTGGAGCCACGTAGCCACGCAAACAGGACAATGGCTCCTGACAGGGGTGGGGGTCGGGGGGTCTCTGTTAACTTTTAAGATTTGCCTCTTAAGCACCACAGGCCCTCTCACACAGCTGGATCAATCATGCATGCATAGTAGGAACACAAGCCAGGGGCAATACACACATACAACACACAAACTCAGCACATACTCGGAAAATACTTTGACATGATTTCTCCCAAGCTTGACTGTTTATGAAAATTAAACCAATACACGAATGAATGTTTCCCCATGTGCTTCAAAAAAGTGTCCTGTACAGCTAATGATATGTTTATGAACAATAATAAATGTTAACACAGTGTGTTACAGCATCCATTGACTGTTGATTACACAGTTTTTTTAGGATTTACATATTATATTTATTTATTTATATTAATTTTATCTACACACCACTTAAGGACAAAAGTAGCTATAAATATGGACACATATATTAATTAACACTTTTAAAAAGGTAGTTTTACATGCATATCCAAGCTATATGCAAAATAGAGTTAAAATAGTGTTTATATTTACCATGAAATGATAATATCTTCACAATTTAATTCTAACAAGTCAATAAACAAGTGTGCTATTGTGCAATACAGCCATACTCCTACCACTACAGACAGACTATTTATTTGAATTCTTTCCATGTGTGTGACACATGTGCAGTGTTGATGCTGAAAAAGCGGTCAGAAGGGCAAATGACATGGCAGTAATGCAGCTGCCCACCTGCTGCTTTCATGTTTGAACACCATCATGGAGATATGAAGAACTACACAGGGAGGTGCATAGAGTTGAAGAGTAATTGTGACAACTGTAAATTCATTCACTATCTGCAAATATGACGATTTAATATTGAGACGTTATGACTGTGAAATGTCTCTTATACCTCGACCCACAGACTTTACTGTACCTCAGCACTGAAACCTTCTTCCTCTGGGACACGTGTCACTGCGCTGCACAGGATCAGGGAGAATAAAGGCGACAGTGTGATTATGATCTGGGTCCAGGGTTGCTGAGATGCCATCTTCTTTACGATTGGCTGCCTGTGGTCCCCAGACGGGAGCTCAGAGCTGTGAAAGATGCGGTGACAAAAACAAGCCAAACAGCTTCCTCCCTGTGTGCAGGATACAGAACAAAGTGCTCGCAGGGTATATTCTTCTCTATATTTAATAGCAGGTTCCGCAACAAGTGAGCTATCTTCTCATTTTGGAGTTGGCTCCTCAGAAGCCTCAAACAGGATGTCACATTAATAAAGATGCTTTTAAAATGATCTTAATCCATTCCCGGTTGCAAGCAGCCCTGTCTGATCCGGGACAGCCGCCTCATGGCTCATCCAAGTGTTCGTGTAGCACTTTCTTCATGCATACAGATGCTGTAGCCAGCGGGCAAATCAAGTCCTTGCCCCTTCCCGACATCCACAATGGCTGATCAGCCACAGTGAGCACAGTAAGAAATCCTTAGAAAGTCTCCTTCACCCTCTTCTAACACAACACGCGTCCGAGGCCAATGAAGAGCGCATGAGAAATGCCTCAGAAGTTACGCGGTTTCTGAAGTTGGTGCGAAACATGGCGCACGAAGGAATAAATTCAGAATAGTGAAGACTATCACATTTTCCCCTGCTGTGTTTGGTACCTCTCCGTTTTCTAGTACGAGACGGAAACGCGCTGTGCAGACATTGTGAGACCACCAACAAAGAGCTTTGTAGAGGACAACAGATTTCTAATGTTGTCCTATGAAGAGGACCCTCCTCCATGTTAATAACAGAGGCACAGAGAAGCTGACGGTCACTGCGCCATCTGCCGTTTGTACGGGGAACTACAGTTAAACATTAGCAGCTGGTCCACATGGCCAGAGACACTGCTGCACATGTCGCGTTTTATTTATTTTTATTTTGTATAGAAATAATTAAAATTGTTAATATTAATTGGTATCAATTAACGTCACATTTTGGGCACGTTTCTGTTGGAAAATAATAGTTATTCTGATAAAATAACGTCAGATTAATATTACTCTAGACTAGCTATATAATACTGTTACTCAGAAAGTGTCGCTCGCTGATCGGCTCATGCTCTGAGCTGGTCTGGTTAACTCCACATGGCTAATTTGCATACATCAACTAACCGCTAACGAGTCCCATGCATAAACATTGTAATTGCTTATACAATTACATAAACTAAAATTTTATTTAAACTTATGTCACCGCCCCATGTCTTTTTCTTTTCTTTTCCCTGTGTTGACATGTTTTCCCATAACCAAGTTCATATGCAAACCTAGGCTGTGCCAGCTCGCACTCCTGATTGGTGGATCTTCCCAGCACCTGTCTCAGTCCACTCATCATGTGCTCCGCCCCCAACTTCTCACCTCTGTCTTCCCGTTGGTGGCTCTCCTCTGACCTCCAACCAAAGCACCGGGACCCATCACAGCACTTGTCTAGAATTCACTCATGGCGGCTGCAGCGTGGAGACAGCCGCGCTCATCTGTACTGGTCTGTTTGGTGGTTTTTGTGGCAGTTTTTTCTTAGTTTGATGTTAGTAGATTTTGTGGCACTTTGTAACTGTTTTGAAACGTCGTTCTGCCCAAAACTCAAACTTATTTGTTAAAACATTGTTTTTATTTGTAATAGCACTAATTGTCTTTGATTTATTCACAGGTCAGGAAAGAGCACAGATAAACATACACTCACACACCCAGTCCTTGTGTACACATACATACTCTCACTGAGGCCATTTACATTTTGTATAGTTGACCTTAGCTCTACGGGATGCTATTTTGGTTGTATTTATGTTGGGTAGCTAAAGCTTAGAGCAGGATTTTGTAGAATGTAGAAAATATTACGATAATTATTATTCAGTAAAATGAGCAGGTGTTACATTTTACAATAAAACCAGAATTTTGCACCTTTTTAAGAGCAGAGTTCAACATTGTTTCATATAGTAACATTTTTCCCAGTTTACAATTTAACAACAGTGTCAGATTTTGTTTTGGTAGTTGCATATTTGGACAGGAATAAAGGAGATATAGAGGCTGTTTAAAGTTTTATTCAGTTTTATTTTTTTATATTAAAGTGTTGTCAGTGCTCCATTTGTGCAAGCCTCCTGCTGCCGGCTTTGGCCACAGTGGTGAGGATGATAAGGAAGAAGCCCACAGACCAGATCCCTGCTACGATCAGCACCACTGTCAACAGCATATCTGAAACAAATGTAAAGGAGATGAGAATTAAATACAGCAGGATAACTGCTTCCGATTAGGCCTACAGAGAAAACAAAGACAATTGGAAGATTTGACACAGAAATAATTCCCTGTATACAAGGCCAGCGGAGCACATGTAGCATATGGCAGCATGATAGCTCAGTGGGTAGAGCAGTCGTCTCCCAACCCAAGGGTTAGCGGTTCGATTCTCAGTCCCAGCAA